>JARHVA010007022.1:47500-207500 GCA_037957365.1 Torreya grandis
CTAAAAAGGTTTAAATGGATAAGTCATCTGATGTTTTATATTATGTAAAAACAAAGATCCTAGTTCATACTTAGGGGGATCTATTCCTATTACCATTAATCACACATGTATGCCATGATTTATGTTGATTTACTTGGGTGCCTCTTTTCATATGACAGAGTGGTTTTGTGAATATGAAAATATTACTAGAGGTGATATATCATTGGGAGATACCTACAATATTTTTTGTCAAGGAAGAGTCAAGTTGATGTTCAAACGTGGAAAGGTTAAATCCTTCCTCGATTTCCTACACATTCTAAGCTTAGATAGAAATTTAATTTATGTAATCCTTGAAAGATGAATTATGTGGGTGTGAAGATGATATTTAAAAATTAAATTTTTAAGATGATCCATGGAACCATGGTATTGGAAAGAGGAGTCTACATTAGAACATTTTTCAAGCTTGAGGCAAACGATATTAGTGATGGGTGTAATAGTTTAGTTACTTATAATAATAGAAATGGACCAGATCAAAATATTATGCCTCTAGAGAAAAATACAATGTCATGGCATCAAAAGATGGATCATATTGGAGAGAAAACCCTTCAATCACTACAAACTAAAGGTATGGCTGAAGGTATTTTTCATTATCCTTTATATTTTGAATTTTATGAACATTGTGTATATGGGAAGAAAAGTCAAGTAAATTTTATCAAAAGTGATACTAGAGAAAATGTTAAATTTTGCATTTAATACATATAGATGTGTTTTTAATTGTGAAAATTCATGTCTTTGAAATTCATTTTATTATGTTTGTTCCATATTATTACCAGAAAAAACCTTGGGTTTATTGTATCAAGCACAAATATGTGATTTTTAGGAATCTCAAGGTGTTTAAAGCTCTTCTTTAAAACGAAACATAAAAGAAGATTAAAGTATTGAGAATTGATAATAGTGGAGAATACCACTTTAATGATTTCATGTACTTGTGTAAATAAAGTCGAATATAAATGCAAAAGATGACTCCATATACACTACAATAGAATGGAGTTATAAAAATAATGAATATGAATCTAATAGATAAGATGATAAGTGTGTTAAGTGTTTCAGAATTTTAAACAAAATTTTGAAGAGAAGAAAAATTACAACTACTTGTTACCTAATCAATAGATTTCCCACATCAGTCATAGATGATAAAACTCCACAAGAAGAATGGATTGGTAATAAAATTTATCTCAAACATCTTAGGTTTTTTTGTTTTGGTGTGTATATCTATATTCCAAAAGAAAAAGGACTAAGTGGAACAAAAATTAATTGAAGTGTATATTTATTGGACATAGTACTCTTATAAAATGATATAAGTTGTGGAACCCAAAAATGAAGAATACATTTACAGTTGAAAATTTATCTTTAAAGAGGTTAAGGGTGTTAAAAAATAGGAAAGACAACCAAAGGATGAACCTGAATAGTTTCATGTTGAACTAGAAGAGAGATAATATGTGATTGAATTTCAAGTAACTACATAAGATGAAATAGAAATGGAGTTACAAGAGGAATATTCATATCAATGAAAGGATTAGGAACCAGAAGATGTAGAACCAGAAACTCTAGTTTTGAGAACATCAAAATTGAGAAGAATAGCATAAATTTATATTCCTCCTAATTGTGTTCTTCATTTATTTTAACATTTCTATCAGTTTCTAGTGAAGACCCTAAGACTCTAAAGGATGCACTTAGATCAAATGAAAATAAGTCTTGGAAGAAGGATATGGAGGGGAAAAAATCAAGACTTTAGATAAAAATAGTACATGGGACTTGGTTAATTTAACCCCAAGTAGACAACTTGTTGGCTAAAAATAGGTATTCAATAAGAAGTATAATGAAAAATAAAAAATGGAGAAATATGGATCTCACTTGGTAGAAAAAAAATTATTTCAAGTAGATATAATTATTTTTAATGAGATATTTTATCCTATTACTAAGCTAAACTCAATTATATTTATTTTAGCTAATTATATTTATTGAACAATCTTGAAATATAATAGATAGATGGTTAAAAACATTTTTTATGGTGAGATTAAGGAATAAATATACATGGTGCAGCCAGAGAGTTTTAAGGTAAATGGAAATGAGAATTTGGTATGTAGGCTAAAATTTATCTTTATACATTGAATCAATCAGCAAGGATGTTGAATTAGAAATATGATAGATATGTGTCAAGACTTGGGCTTGAATGAATAAAATTTGATCCTTGTGTGTATTTTAAATAGGAGAGTGAAATTTTTGTTTTCATGGTGTTATATGTAGGTTTTGTAAGTTGGTAATAATAAATAAATGATCAATGAATTTAAGTACAAGTTATCATCATAGTTTGATATGAGGGATTTAGGTGCTAAAAAATTTATTTTGGGCATGGAAATTAAAATAGATCATGTAAACATAAAGTTGTTGTTAAATCAAATAAAATAAATCAAATTAATTATTCAAATTTTTGGGATGCAGGAAGGAAAAACTATGAATACTCATTTTCCAATTGGTAAAAAACTAACTATTGAAGAGTGGATCCAAAGAGACAACATGAAGTTGAGGACATGTCTCAAATACCATATTCTAGTGTTGTTAGAATTATAATGTATGCAATGGTCTAAAAAACAAAATTAGTATTGCTCATGCACTGGGAGTAGTGAGAAAATTTATGTCAAATATGAGAAAAGATCATTGGACTATGGTGAATAAGCTATTAAAGGATTTATTTGGGGCATATAATTATGAAATATGATATCAAGGTAATCATAATGAAATAAATACATTGATTCTGTATGGTTTTTTTGAATCTAATTGAGTTGGAGATCTTGACTTTCATTGATCTAGGTCAGTGTATATGTGTTCAACTTGTTCAATGGATATGTAAATTGGATGATTAAAATAAAAGATATTATTTTTATATCCACCATATACGTTAGGTTCATGGTTCCTATTCAATCAAACAAGAAACTAATATGGATTGAAATGTTGTGCTTCAATGTTGGGTTCATTCAAAATACTATAAGGATAGATTGTGACCATTAAAGTGTAATAATTTTAGCAAATAATCATGAGTATCATTCTCGAATAAAACACATTGATCTCCAATATCACTTTATTCAATAAATGGTAGAAAATAATAAGATACTAGTGGAGATGGTGGACATGGATAACAATGTTTGTGATTCACTTACAAATTCCTTGAGTATTGAGAAGTTTTATCAATGTAGAAGATCAATGCACATGGTTTCCCTTAGTTGTTTAAATAATGTGGTTGCAAACCCATATGAAAAGTTTTCAACAAGTGGGATAATGTTCTATATTTTTTTAATAATTTGCATGTGTTATTCTGCTTATGTATTGTATAGTTGGGCATAGAAATATGGGCCCAAAACATCACCTTGATTTGTGGTTTGGGGGCCAACAACCTTCAATTGGGGGTCTGGGAGAAATAACACTCAATAAATATTTTATAACAAATTAATTTTTGGTGATCTCATAGGTATTTTTAATTATATGGTATTATGACCCTAGCTTTATAGGGAACTATTATAGGTTGTGCTCATGGCCCAAGGTGTTTAGTACCAGTATGGTATTGTAAGATAGTTTAAGTAGTTACCCACTAATGTGCCTATATATGATTGCACATGTATTAGGGGTGAATAAAAATTGAGAAGTACATTATCGTATTGGAAGATAATTAAGTTAATACAATAGTAAATATGGTTACTACGTTAGTTTTTTCCCATAAGGATTTCCAAGGGTAAATCTTGTATACTGTGTAATAATGTGTGTGTACAATTTTTCCTATTAAATTTTAGATTAAATATTATAGTAGCATTGCTTCTCTTCTATTGTTTCATTAGCATTTTATCTTCAGTGTCACTGATATCAACTATTGTCTTATTACAAGTATTCCTTGTGCTTTAAGTAGGTTAGCTCCCATGCCTTTTTGAGTATCATATATCAATAGTTACCTAATGTACCAAGAGTTTTATTTTTGATATCCCATGTGGGAACAAAGTATTTTGTTAATGCAACAACCAAATAAATGGGTAATTCATGTGTTTTTTAATCTAGATTGTAGACAATGCAAGGAATTTTCCCAATGTCTCCATTAACTAAATGTATTTTAACTCATATATTGGATGTCAATATAGTCTCTTGTACTTTGTAGATAATCATTATTTTATCTAGTTGAATTTCATTGAGGTTATGTGTGATATATTTTTAGAATTATTCTAATTTTATTAGTAAGGAATGTTTAACAATTGTAGTATTTTCTTATTATAAAATTTAGCCAAGTTGTTTATCGCATAAAAATGTGTTGAGATTATAAAGTCTTGATGTTATTCTACATGAATGAAGGACTCCATTCTTGACATGAGAATATTCCAATCATATTTTATTGAGTCTAAATTTTCTAGGTTGGTTAAAAAATATTTGAACATTACTTGTGTTATAGAAATTTGTGTCTAATGTTATAACTATGTCAGATGTTTGCCATAGTGTGTGACCAAATGTGTTCCTTGCATACATTGTTATGCCATTTATAGAGGGAAGCCGAAATAGGTTGCCAACATGTATATTGAGAAAGTGCCAAAATATATTTTGTTATTCTAATGGAATACCTCACACAATCGAATATTTATATTTTTTGAGCATTTTTGGGACTATGAAACTCATTTCTTCAATTAGAATGTATTCAATGTGTCTCATTTTTTCTTGGAAATTTTACAGTTTTATCCCACAAGTGCCTTCATTTCTTATATATGAATTTAAAGGCTTGAATGTATGTTTAATACATTGATGTTTAATGTTTATACATTGATTAGAGTCATGATAAGTTGGGGAGGACTATTTTATAACATATGAGCCCATTTAGGTCATGTTTGACACTACCAATCAATAATTGTATGTAATATTCCTTGAAGAATAATCTGAGTGGTGAAACCTATGGTTTTTTATGGGCATGATCCAAAAAATCTTTGAATGTAGTTTGTTGTTTATCTAAAAAATAATTTGGTAATGATTAGACTAAGTAGTCATCATTTAGTGTTTGGGTACATGTGTATTGAAAATAAATAAATTGTTGGGTTGTAGTGTGTAGGTTGATTGACACCTTAGTTTGATTTCAATTGTGGTTATTTTTGAATTCATGAAGGCCAATCATGTTTATGTTAGTTTAGTGTAGTGGTGCTTGATGGGCGTAGGTGGGACAAGAGTTCTCAATCTTGCAATTCCATTTAAATTTTTTCATCTTATTTTATAAAACTATCATCATTGTTTTCTTCAATATTATTGTACACTTATGCAGTTTTTTAGTGAGTATGACATGGATGGTAGGATAAACTAATTTGTTCCCAATGTTTGATAATTTCGTATATAATTAAATCTATTTTCACTAAAATGTTTCAAAAAGCAAATTTTAAAGTAAAAGCTCAACCCAACGTAAAGTTTTGTATGATGGTGATTCAAAATAAGGAATAAAATAGAAATGATGGAAGATAAAAACAACTTATTGAACCTTTCTCACTCTCCACTAAGTAGTTTTATTGTGAGTGTTGAAACACAATGTTCATGTGGCCTCAATGAGTGAGGATGTTTCTATAAAAAGGGTGATTTATATATGCATTGATGAAGTATGGTGTTGGGGTTGCCTTAGATTTGGTTTAAATCACACATTTGAATACTTGTGACTTTTATTTTGGAAAAAATTATAGTGAAGACTTAAATTAGATGTAATAGCATGTCACCTTTTGAGAACACAACATTAAGAAACTTTTGCATTAATGTCTAAAATAGATTGTGTGCCTATTTTATGTTTTATAATGTGTTGTTAGGTCAAATATTTAAAGAGTGTAATTTTTAAACCATTTTAATTCGTGTAATGCAATCATGTGTATCACTCTCCCATGTAACTTCCTTATGATTTTATAAAGTGTATGGGCCCATATATAGATAAACAAATTAATACATAGTTCGCCCTGATCCAAAATTTAAAAAAAAAACATTGTGCCTTCATCTATAATTAATCCTACTGGATTAATATTGATAATTTACCGAGTTATTCTTCATTCATGTTAGGTTATGATTTTGGGAGCTATGGGTTATGGGCCCATAAGAGACAACTCATCTAAAGCTAGTTGAAGGTTAACACCAACCCACACTAATTGGATTCACAAAAAACCTAAGTGTTTGCATATAATGCATTTTCACCCACTCCCTAAGCTATCTGCATATCAGATTATACTCTCCAGCATAAGTGGAAGTCAGGCTATTGTAGTTCAATCAAAAACCTAGAGAGTGATATCAAGTATAAAATCTTCATTATGCTGAAGGGTTGTTGATTATAATAACATATAATCTTATTGATATAATTTCTACCCTTAATTATTTATCTTAATTTATAAATTTGATAAAGGAAATATAATTACATTTGAGGGAAAATGTATAGTGGATCCACCCCATCCACTTGGCTGCTAAGTCACCAAAATTAATCACAACATAACCACTATAAAACCCTAGAAGGTCACAGGTCCCATCATGTTCCACATGGCCACCAAATTTTACCAACTTGATTGAAATATTTCACGTGTCCTCTATATGTTCATGTGGCATTAAAAATTAAATTTATTATCACAAGACAAGTTGATAAGGCCATAGTAATTGTGGATCTAAGTAACATAAGTTTTTTTCTTATATACTAACAAGTTTGTAAGTTAACAATCAATATTTAAATCATTACAAGTTCACCATGTGAATACAAGGTTCCAATATCATGGCACATGTCATGATATCATATGGCATGTGTCCCAACAACAAAACACCATTCATTTTCATCTCATAATAGTATGAAATAAACTTCTTTGTATAATCCATAACACTAGTTAATGGTGATGGTGACCTCATCCATATGAGAGTTCCTAATAATTAAATGGATTTTATAATATAATGTGTTTGAAAACTCACATACTCTATAGATTGGGCATATTTCATAAGTCTCTAAGAATTGTTTGTGCAACTCAAAGGAACTAGATGCATACCACATGGCAGAATCATGAAGGGTTTCCACGGCAACCTAAAGTATAATTATAAGTTGACATGCCCACATGAAATATAATATAGTTACACATAATATAATCACTAATAATAATTTTAATTAGGGCTCTATGAAAAAACTAAAGGGATATTACTCATTTAACAAGTTTAGAGTAAGTCATGTGTCCCCAAAAAGAATCCAAGTGACCTCACTTTTAAGTCTATATTGAATGAGCCATGATTTAAGTCAATAGGATGGAAATGCTTGTCACCATCATGGTTTCAAGGGATCACAAATTCCAAAAAGTCACAAAATCAAAAAAAAAAAATCATCTTCTTTCTCTATGATGGGATGACCATGTCAAGTGAAATGAACTTGGTTGTTTCTCATAGACACTGAAGCTTAGTCACAAAAACTAAATCAAATGCATAGAAGTGTGATTAATGAGCATGAAGCTCAAAATGGTAGTGAATCACAAGATGGAATTTATTCTCCTTGTGATCATTATGAATAACTAAAAAATGCCAGTAATTGTAATCTAAAACACTTAGATCTTATGTATTCTTATATTAAATGTAGCTTGTTTTGTCTAACTACTAATACCTAAGTTTCAAATAAATGGATAACTATAAATTCATGATAAATTTTGTATTTTAATAGTGCCTGATTATTTTTACATGGAAAAAAATAATTTGACTATAATTCCCTAAGTGTTCACAAAGTCTTTTAATATGCCCAAAACACATAACAACATAGTGGTCCCACTATTTAACACAATCAATTCTAAGTGGCTTAGCTTCTTTTTCTGGTAAACAATATTTATATAAACATAATAATACATTCATGCCTAAGAGGTTTAAAGTAGGTGGTCACATTAGCACACAACTCTTAGATAGCTTATTAAATCATTCACATTATCCACTATGACTTCTAAGACGTAACTACGTGCCTTATTCCCATTGGATATGGAGGTGGTGTAAAGATGCAAACAAGGTCATAGATAAGGAAAAAAATCCATGTAGGACATTTACACATGATCACCACAGACATAAATAAAAAGACCCATTGAGACTGATTGGGCATAAATCTAAATCAATATCAACATGACCAAGGAAAAAAAGTGAACTCTATGAAAATAAGATGTTGTGACCAGTCAAAAGCTAGCACTTGATTTAATTTAATTAGACAAAAGAAAAATCCATTTTGAAGCTTAGATAACCCCATGACCACGATACTATGTGATGTTACAATGTGGAGGATTGAGACTATTCATTGATAATAAGACAAATTTGATGCATATCACCAATTTATAACATTAAAAAATGAATAATAATAATAATAATAATAATTATTATTATTATTATTATTATTATTATTATTATTATTATTATTATTATTATTATTATTATTATTATTTAGGATTAAATAGATCATTGAGGATAATATCAATAAATATAGATTGCAGATGACTTCCATTTTGGTATATTTTACAATGCAAACTCAAATTAAACATAGTAAGTGGAAGAAATAGAGAATATAGAGCAAGGTAATTTGTGAATTAATAACTATTTGTAAGTTTATAATAGTCTTGAGTAATTTTAAAGTTGCATTTAGAGTTTTAGTGGTTACTAAAATTAGAGTTTATTTTATAAGGTAATTTATAAATATATTATAAGTGGGTGAAATTGTGAAATCTACATGATTAACTGTGATCATCATATCATAGTCATCCAACTCATGTGTTTCATATTCATTGTAGACACACAAGGAACACCACAACACAAATGTTAGATTATAGTAAAGAAATATTTATAGATCAAGACCACTAAATCTTTTGTATGCCACATTCATAGTGATCAAGTAATTCCTAAAAGTGACCTTATGCACTGTACATGCCATTTGGTGAACAACCCAAAAAACTTTAATAAAATAGGTTTTATCCGCAACAGACATACACAAGGCATAATTCTAACAGGATATTAGATGAAACATGTTATGGCTTCAGCATAAAAGATGCCTATGGTGTAAAAGACAACATATAAATAGTGCACTTACCATATTTTAAATAGTTAAATGGGATGAAAATTTCAAGACACCAAGGGAAAATAAATTTTCATGATCTATGATAAATAGAACCTTGTTGACAATTTCAAGACTCCATCACTTATTTTTCATCATAAGAAAGAAAAATTATTAGAAAGAGAAAAACACCAAACAACTTATTCCAATTCATGAATACACATTTTCCACTACCATCTTTATAGATTTTAGGAAGCAAAAGCAACAAAAGGAATTATAATAAAACAAAATCTAACCAAATTGCTTAGTTGTGCAAACCCTCAACTCTGATAGTATGCCAAAAAAATTATGTAAATATAATTTAGATGAAATAATAGTGAATCTATTTTTAAGAAAGATAATATAAACAAGTAATTATTTGGTAGGTTAAAAATAAATTTTAAAAAAATAATAATAATAAATAAAATAAAATAGAGTGAGTTGAGTGATTAAGTGGGAGAAATTACATTTATATAAACACTTATTAGAACAATCAACATGCATAACATAAAGTTCGATTGTTCAATTAAATTTAAATAAATTATTAATCCTAAAAAATATTTATTATATTATTCAATGTAATTTAAAAAATTATAATTAATTTATTAAAATAGTAAATAAATTAATGATTAAAATAGACATGTAAATATAGAGTTTATATTCAAATAAAGGAAACCCCTCTTACCTATATTTGTATATAATCCTCAAATAGAAATCCAAACAAGGAAGAATATGTGTTGCATATAAATTATCCTACTGAAGGAAAACTCTGAATAAATCCCATGACTCATTTGTCTAACCTCATCACTGTCCCAATAAGATCTTACGTCGACTTTCATTCCAAGAGAATATAAATTTTACTATTCTATTAAGCAAAGAGGCTAGCTAACAATTTATAAGACTCCATAGTTTCTTTACTAGATTAAGAAGAAAAAAATTTAAAAAGAGAAAAGCACCGAGGGATTGATCCCTATTCATGAATACACATTCTCCACTGAAAACATTATAGATCATAAGAATCATTTGTAATTTCATAGAAAATTCTAAGACAGAATCTAACCTGGAGCTGTTCTGGGCAGTCATTCAAATATTCTTCTAACGTCAAACCATCAGCTTCCAACTCATCACCACCAGTGAACACAACCACCATGTACTTCACAATGTTGGCTCCAAATAACACTTGCAAGCTATCTATAACAGCAGCTTCTTCTGCAGTAAAGCGGTTTCTAACTGAAACCACATAAAGAATTCCATGGACTCTATTCTTTGCCAGATCAATACATTTCACAATTTCTTTCTCCAGAAATTCTTTAGAGACCTTTGTATCAAAAAGACCTACAATGAAAAACTTATCAACTTAATTGTATTTCCTAATCTTACCAAAATGTATGTGTAAAGATTGGTTTTTGCCTTGATTAAAAAAGTTATAAGATAATTATGCAACAAACATTTTCTACAAAATAATCCATATAATCATAAACATGCATTTTGGACATTACTCTTTATAGAGAATATATAAATTTAATCTTATTATTAATCCTGCCAAATGTTCTAATTCCAATCATTTACATATGTAATTATGTCCGAAAACAATTTTTTTTTTTTTTAAATTATCAATAATGACATATTCAAGATTTAAATATTAAAATTATTAATTCCTATATTGTACACTAGTTGCTATAATTTTTAACAGTTACAAAGTTGCAAATACTCAATGACACATTAAATGAAATTTTACATAAATATTGAGACGGTCTCCCTTATGTTTGAAGGTGACTTGAATGGTTGAGTGTAAATCTCTCATCCTTGTTCTAATTATTTTAATGTTTTCTAATTTCCACCGCCTATTTAAACCATTTCTTGTCAGAGTGATCCTCCTTAGAAATGATCACGATCTTTTTGATGCAAATGTTGTTCCATTATTGATCGTTCTTGAATCCTCATTTGAACTGATTTGAGAATCTCACCTATGTAGACCCATCAAGATACATGAAGAGAGAGAGAATTAAAATATCATCATTGATTTTATTGTTCCAAATAACATGGAAAATGGATAGTCAAATTTAAGACTACCACTAGGTTCAGAGAAAACAGATAATACTTTATAGAGATTAATATCACAAATTTTTCACCTATAAAATTGAGATGAAATGGAAGTGTTACGAAAATGACGTAAATTTAATCGTGTATTTTTGAGGAGATGATTTCTAAATATAATTACATCTTCATCTAATCAAGGTGAGGATGAACTAGATGTAGAAATTATTAGACAACTGAAAATAAATTAGTTGTTATGTCAATAGGTATTCTATAATAGTAATGGTAGGGTGATGTGTAATGGAGAGAATTGTTCAATTTTATGTTTGTCTTTGAATTTGATATCAATTTAACTGTGACGAATCAATTTCAACTCTAAACTTAACATTTATTTGACTATCTCTTATAATTTTTTCTTTCTGCATAGAGAAGTCAATCGAAAAATCATAATATCTTAATCATAAAATGGAATTTGGAGCTCCTTTTTTTTTTCTTGAAATAATTTTTTGAACCAACCACCCACACACACACACACATATGTATATGTATCATTGTCACCATTTAATATGAAATTGGAAGGGAAGGTAGTAAATTGATTAAAAAATGTGTTATGTAAAAAATCAAAGATAAAAACCTCTAGATCTCAATTTTTTAACATATTTCAAATAAATATATTTAAAATATTTCTCCTAATTAATATTATATATTAAAAAAATTCAATAATTGTAAACTAAGAGAGAAGTGTCAATAAAAGAACATGTAATAATAGTTGAAATGAATTTTTAACACATAATTCTTTATAATTGAATTGATACTACCTAATATTTATCATCGTACTATGTGCTAGTTGTCTAACTTTTATATCTCATAATAACTAATCACACCATAACATGTCAAATTCTCAAAAATTACTACATTAATGTATAATATATTTACACCATGTTTAAAAATTAAACATTTTTTTAATATATTTTAAATTAATTTAAAATGTGACTTTTCTTCCATTTCAACAAATTAAAAAATAAAAATAATCAAATTTTCAAATTGATTAATTTTAACATTCATAATTAATGATTTTTGAAATTATGATAACTAAAATATTTTCTATGATCTCTTAAATTAAAAGATAATATCTCATAATTTTATTTACTTGTACATACCTACCTTTATTTTTGATGGATGTTCTTTCTCATTACTACGTATTAATTGCTTAGATTTTTTTTTGGGATGTTTCTATTTCTATCTATTATCTTTATGTTTGGTCTTAATTTTTTTTTACATATAATTAATACCTTTCTATCTTTGTAAACAGATGCAGCACCTTTCCCAAATTTATAATATATATAAAAACATGTAAGTAACAATGTGAAACCAACATAGGGTATTCCAGCCATGACACTTCTTTCCTAAATACTCCTAATTTTCCCCAGATAATTTGGGAAGGCAAGGACGGATTAAGAGTCATCTTCCATACAAATTCCCTTTCAAATTAAAATTTGAAATTCCCATCTATTTTCCAGTGTTCATGTTTTATTCTTTGGAGACCCGTTAAGGCATCATATGCCCAATAAAGATGACCTGGGAACCCAGCGAGAAGGGGCTAAACTGTATTGAAATTCTTAATTATAAAATATAAAAATTCAGGTAAAAACATGTTTTTCACTCATTTTGGCTCATATAGTTCCCTTCTCAATGGAAAATTGATTTTTATGTTTTTATAGCAAATATTTTGAGAGAAATTAATTCATTTGAGGATGTCATCTTTCCATACGTATATCTTTTTATGTTTTTATAGCAAATATTTTGAAATAAATTAATTCCTTTGAGGATGTCAACTTTCCATACGTATATCTTGCAATGATTGTAGACCATCCAATTTTAAGTTGATCAAGTTAACTAGCATAACATCCACTTTTTCAAAGTTGATTAAATGTCATGAGAAATAATTGTTCCCCTTAATATTATTATTTGAGGTCCTTACTATTTCAACAAATATCATTTTATGTTTTAACATATTTTGATAAAATTTAATGTAAATTGAGAAGGTTGTGCTAACATGATTTATATAGCAAAGATCAATCTTTTCTCATACAAGTGCATAGAAAAGATTACGTAAGTTAGTATCAATAAAAAATAACTCTTTTGAAGGTGGTTAAGGTTGAATCTTCTTTAAAATTTTAACTAATTTAATAATTCATTACTTTTTCTTAAAGACTATTCCTCTTAGTTTAGTTTTAGAAACTAATCACTAATGATGGTGATTTCATATGTACCATTCCACAAGACAATGTCGATAAATTAAAGGGATTCTATATATATCATCTATAAAGTGAAAAGAAGCTAGAAAATTGAGTTTGATACTTTTTGATTCCTCATATTCCTTATTTGAAATGTGTACGAGCAATTTTATTTCCTCACTTAATTTTTATCATTTAATTTATTGTATTTAAATTAAAATTTAATTTGAATCATGTTTATATTTGTAAATTCTTAATCTGAATTCCCTAATTTTTATAATCTAAATGGTTCATCTTATATCACATATTGAGCTTGGTAGGCCACCATTGTTGAGAATTACAATTATTCCTATGTAAAATAATTAACATTTTATCATCTTATGTCCCTATTATGCTCATCACATTTTGGTAACTCCATTAATCATGTCTATGTTTTTAATTAGATATAACATTATTAGAATCAAAATATAAGATGGAACCACGTAAGTGGCTTACATGCCTCAAAATTATACCACCCTATTGCATTATAAGTCACCCTATTAGTTATAGTTTTGCAGCATTTGTGGTTAAATCATTACAAGCTGACCCAATTTCTGAGATTTTCAATGAAACATTGGAGAAGGCTAACATTGGATGAGGGTGAAAACCTATGATGGCTATAGGTATTTTTGTAGCCACAAGCTCAAACCAAAATAACATTCTTACCTCTTCTAATCATTGTATATCATATATTTAAATTTTGCTTAGGGTTAATTATGTTACATCTACAATATCTTTCATTATTCTCTCAAAGTGAACATCTAAACACTCGATAATCTATTTATAACTATGATGTGTATTACATTTTTATATTTGTGTAGAAATTATATTTTGAACATTTTTTTATGGCCATTATCATTGGTTCCATATTGTTCATAAATAGCTTTCTATAAATTCAAAACCACTATTCAAATTCTTAAGTTTGTTAAATTCTCTACTAATAAATATAACCTTTACCCCTATAATTGATCAGTTTTAGATAATCTTATTACCATAATAATAATAATAATATGAATTAAATTTTATTTCTATAAAAAGTTATTCCTTTTAATTTCAAAAATATAAAAGTAGCTTCTACTATAATATATAAATATTCAAGTAAAATACTACCATCATTGTTAACTTACAACTTACCACTATATGTTGTACTAATTTCAACATTTTTACATGCCAATCATTGACAATAAAGTATTTATAAAAGCTATCTTGAGAATATATTCCTTTTAATAACTTGATATATAATATATTCCTTCAATAGCACACAGATATGATTCACATGCTTCTTGAAAAGTATCCATATTAAATTTGAATTTCATCTTTCATAACTGATGGACCAATTTGTCACTAACATTAACCTAGAAAAAATACTTAACACTATTTTGACTATGGTATATAATTTAAGATAGGGGGCATAAGATATTTTGACTATGGTATATAATTTTAAACAAGGGGGCATAAGACATTTTAGAGTTCATCAAGAAGCATCTAGCTCATAGATGTAGAGCTAAACAATGTTTTCTTTAATTCCTTCAACCCACATAAGACTAGAATGCCTAAGACAAAACCCACCAATATATGGAAAATAAATAAAGTCTTACCTTAAAAATGATATCCTTTTGTAAGAAAGGATATACCCTGATAAAAATATTTATTTTTTTAAGAACCATGCACTTATGTATTATTAGGGGAAAGGTTTCAGTAGTTGTATACTTTAATTTTAGATAGCGAATTAAGATGTCATAACATCACATTAGATTTTTAAAAATTTACCCATTTTAATATGTCATTTAAACTACTTATAACTAAGGTTTCAAGGTCTAACACATTATATATTTTACGATATAATTGATTTTATCACGAGAAGTCATAAAATGCATTTTTTAAACCTATGACCAAAACTTAATCTTTATAGTACCAATATCTGTGCTTTAGAGTATCAATACTTGAATCTTACTTGTAAAGATGTGATTAGTTACTTTTAATTTTATAGAATAAATGTTGAACAAGTATTAGATACTACATGTTCAGCTTCTGATGCACTTTAATATTTATACACACCATTATGTTTCATCGATGGAGCACATGTTAACAAAAGACTTGTTCAACAATTAGAACATGCATAACGATTGGGAGAATGAGAAGAATCCAAAAACACAAAAATATCCGCAAAATGAAAATGATATCGTACTAAATAACCACACTCCCATGTATGAAAAACCGCAAAGGACAAATCTAGGTTTTAACATACATTGATCAAGATGATTAAATACAAGAATCATAAACATACCAATATCCTATCTAATATCAGTACCTTCCCTCATTATTTCTTACATACATGGTGCAATTTGTGCTACCATTTGGGTTGCATTTGTCTTGCTATGTGTTTCTTTTTGTTCTTTTTTATTTTTTTATTTCGATAATGATATAAATTTAGTATAATATTATCATAAAGTTGGGTTTTTTTATTTAATTGATTAAACTCAAGGTTTTGTAGGGACTTAAAAACCACCATTCACAGTGGAGGATTAAAATATGGCATGCATGCTCAAATGAAATGTCTTTATTAGTGGCAACCGAGCAAGCAAAAAACACTTACTGTGAGACCAAACAAAGCACAACAAAGAAGCGGAAACTACCATTCGTGAATCTTCCGCCAAGGAAGAGTCCGACATACAAACCAATGGCAGAGGGCCTTCCACAACGTTAACTGTTGTTCGCTAGGTTTTTGCTTTGGGGTCCCCCAGAGCGAAGGGATATGCAGGAACAACACGTCTACCTTTGTTCTTTTTAAGCACCTCGATCCATTCTACCTTGTCATCAGCTAAATCTGAGGAAACAGGAATGGGAATTTCGAGAGAAGCAATGGGTAGAGGAATGTCTTCCACAGGTGCAACGTCCGCAACATCCTCCCCTAAATCAGGAACTTCAATCTCCAAGTCTTCTGCCCTGGGGATATCTTGATCATCAGCAGCTGAAGGAGATTCTAACCCCTCCCTCTCAGTCTCCATCGTCAAGGTCCTGGGAGGCACTCTCTTCAAGATCATTGCCAATGAAACTATGTTCTGGAAGGGCATCTTTCCACCAGGACACTGCTTTCTTATGTTTGATATAAAGGCAAGCTGAGGCTAGATGCCCTATTTCAAAGTAGTTTCGGTAACGGAAAGATAGACCCTCGTAATCTAGAAGCTATTTCCAGCTGAGGTCTTGGATCCTCAGTCCAATGCTCTTAGGAAGATCTGTAGTAGTCTTTAGGTAGACCAGCATATGGGCAAAAGTGGGTTGATGATATCCCTCTGTGATTGGGTCCACAGGTATAAAATCCCCCAAAGAGTTGTCAATGGCCTTAAAGCAATCTTCAGTCCAGAACCGCAGGGGTAAGTACGGTAGTCTTACCCAAATAGGTCGGACATCACATCTCTTTGAGAAGGTCAAAAGCTGAGAACCAAGGCTCGGTCAGTAGGAAGTTCTGGTCCGACGTCCACCTGGTATCCGAAAAACAACATTTCTATCTTCAAACAGATCAAAAACAATAATAAAAAATCCCTTGGCACAGGGAAAGATTCGAAGGTTACCTATCATGAGGGGCTTCCATTTATCTATGATCCAGCCGTGCAGATCAGGGAGGGAAGGACAAAAATTAGAGAATCTACAAATCATGGCTGTGTCCGAGAGATCCTCTTCCCTTTCCAGGATTTCCAGTAGCAGCTCCCCTTGAAGCAGATAGAGGGAATAACCTTGGTCGGAGCCAATGGATTCCCAACAGATCTGTTTCTAGCTGCCACTTCAGTAAAGGATGGGTGAAGGGCCGACGCGGTCAACACATTGGTTTTGTTCGAAACTTCCAGCAGGACCGGCGCAAGGGGAAACTTTATTCTAGGTAAATGAAATATTTGTGTATTTAATCCAAACAAATCATGTTGATGTTGATTTTTATTGATATAGCATTGAAATAAAGAGTTAATATGCACATATGTGATAGTGAATATTTAAATCATGATGGTGATGTTCAAATACCTCGATAAATAAAAAATGCAAATAAAAATTCCCTATTGTGTCATATTGATGATGACATGTATCATAATAATATCACAAAGTAAAGATATTATAGAGACTGAAGTGTTCATGTGTTGTGCGAAACAACCACCTCTTTGTCAAAATTCAATGGAATATTATCTAGAAGATGGCTTTGGGCTTACTCTATATGGTAGACCATTTGTGTTCTATTGTTCAGGATGTTTATCATTACAATGATAACTAGATGATCAAGATGGTGATAATTATCAAGAATAACATAATGTTGGCAATAGTATTCAGGTCATTGAATGAGTGGGATTTTTTAATTTTTTTTCAAATTAATTTATTTACATAAGAACATTCTATAACATCAATGTTAATTTTCATATTGTTGTTGATGGACTTGAAAGCAAGTTTTGGATTTTCAAACATTAAAATGAATTCTTTATTGAGCCTAGACAATGATTCACAAACAATAAACATATATTATGTATGATTTATATTTTATTTAATCTAACAATACAAATTTGTTTATTAATTTTTAGGCTCCAAAAGTATTAACATAATTTCATCCTCATAATAATAGGCAAAACAAATATCATAAAATTTAATGATTGTTTATACATATGATGCATGCACAAATGATTATATTATATATAGGAAGGAATATGAGAATGATGTTACTTGTCCAAAGCATAGGGAACAACAATATCAAATATGAGTTATAGGAAATACCATGAATAAGGTCTTGCAACATTTTTTGATAATTCATATTCTTAAACTTCATTTCCATTGCAACTCACTTTTGGAGTTAATGACATGAAATTATAAAAATAGAAGTAGTGATTACTTTGGTCATGTTCTTTTATATTCGAGTCTAGATGTGGCCTAAAACATTCAATTGTATGAAACACAATGTATGGTTTGGTGTGGTAGTGGATTGTGTTTGCCATTTTTCTAGATTATCAACTAGCTACTCCATTTTTATAGTAGTATTGGATGATGATTCATAAATAATATTTAATGTTGTTATTATCTATAGATGGCAAATATCAATTTTAAAATATTGATATCCACCTTGAACTTATGATTAATGAGTGGTAGGTATTATGATACATGACCTTTCAAAATTAATTTGTCAAACAAAATTCACTTACTATGGTATATTATATTATTGGACCCTTCACAATTTTTGAGTTATGGATGTTTATTCAAATATGTATTATATGTTAAATTTTGAAATACTAAGTTCATATTTATACTTATACAGATTATATACCAAGTTTTTAAATTTTTTTTATAAGTAGATATTTCAATAAATGGAAATTATGTATGTACAAAGTGTAGGAACAAGCTATGTGAAAGATCCTCCAAATATATCAAAAGTGTTATTTATGAATTCCATCACAATTTATTGTTGAGGGACCATGAATAATGTTTTATAAATAAAAGTAAGTTTGATGGAAAACATGAAACTAGAGAACCTCCAAAGCTTATGTTACTTGGGGATTGTACCAAGTCTTCATACAGGGATGAAAGACATCAAATGTTGACATTCATCAATATTGGTAAGGAGAATGGTTATAGTTTTTATAAATTAATCAAAAGGTTCAAACACCACATGAATGGAAAAAAATATCCATTTTCTATAGTATCTCATATTGGGAGAGATTATTTGTTGAACATATTTCGGATCCAATGTGTACATTTAATATTGTTCTAGTTTCTAATTGGAATCACATATCAACAAAGAGAAAGGCATGTCAAGTTCTAAAGAAGATTTTAAATCCACTTAGACAAAGAGGATTCTATGAAAAGGAGAAGGTACGCAGTGGATATTAACTAGAGACCAAGTCAATTTATTGAAACAAAAAATATGAAATATTCACACATCACATGGCTATGATCCCTTTATGAAGTTTTAATTAATTTTTAATCCTTTATGAAGTTTTAATTAATTTTTAATCAACACATATCACGCCTCAAGACACATGATTGGTATAACACTTTGAAGTTAAAAATATTTACTTTATTTCACATATCTTTTTGGCCTTAAATTGGAGTTGTAATTGAGAAACTTTGCTTTTTAAATTTTTTATTTCTATATTATATTTTAAGCTTAGCATTAAGAAGGCCATCTTGTAATATTATGTTAGATATACTAAGGAAACTATATATTGAAGTTTAAAATATTCAAGGTAAAATGGTTTTTCCCTTTCAAATACAAGAACTCAACAAATTGGGTGTGAAGCATTTGAGTAGCTTAGAAGCCTGAAATCATGGTAAAATAGGTGATTATATTCAAAAAAGTATTTTAAATGAGAATTGAGAAATTATATATATATATATATATATATATATATATATATATATATATATATATATATATATATATATATATTACAAATTTTAAAAGGGGCTTCCTACTTCCTTTATACATTGTTAGATCCATCTATTAATGCATTTAACAAAATATCTTGAAATTGTAGGTGTAGTTAACACATGATGTATGTTTTGGCCATAGAGGTACATGAAGAACTCAAGGGAATTTTTGAAATAATTAGGACATCCAGAGAGATCCATGGATAAAGGATATAATATTTAAGAAACTATTTTCTACATGTAAAAATATCTTGGAGAGGAATTTTGATAGATACTACATATTTGGAATGTTAACCATAGCAAGTAGAAAATTTAAGACAACATTATTGGAAAATGGAAACATATCAAACCTAATGAGAACTTAAATTCATAAAAAAATTGTAATATGTATGATCATTTAGAAAATAGAAAATTTAAGACAACATTATTGGAAAATGGAAACATATCAAACCTAATGAGAACTTAAATTCATAAAAAATTTGTAATATGTATGATCAAACCTAATGAGAACTTAAATTCATAAAAAATTTGTAATATGTATGATCAAAATGAATTTATAACAATTAATTTTCTTAAATACATGTTTGATTATCATATTCATGTGTGTGTGTGTGTGTGTGTGTGTGTGTGTGTGTGTGTGTGTGTGTGTGTGTGTGTGTGTGTGTGTGTGTGTGTGTGTGTGTGTATATATATGTATATGTACATATATATGTACATACATACATACATACATACATACATACATACATACATACATATATATATATATATATATATATATATATATATATATATATATATATATATATATATATATAAATAATTTAGAAATGTTTTTGTGCCATGAAAAATGTGAAGAAAATAAGGGTACTCATGAGAGTCAAAGGATTGGTTGGAAATGATGCCATTCATAAGATTAAATGCCACATGAATTGAGAAAGATATGGCCAGAGCATCCTAATATAAATTTATTTGCTCATATTTAGAAACTCTTCATTAAAATAATCCAAGGCATGTAACAAATGATGCTTTAGAAATTGTACAAGGATGTCAGTATCGGATAAGTTAGTTAAGAACTATTTTTTATATAAGTTTTTTCAAATTATTTTTTAATTTTAATAATACTTCAAAAATTATATGAAATAACATAGGTGACTATGCATTCATAAATGTGGTCAGAAGGAAAACATTTCCATGTGGAAAACATTAACAAGATAATGGTAAATTCTTGTTACCGAGTCCTAATTTTTTATAATAAGCCATTAAAGAAGGTGAAAGTGAAAATAATTTGGTCTAAATAAAATTAAATGAATGAAATTAATTCACCAATAAATTATATTAAAAAAAATATTACAATATGACTCAAATACACTGAACATGTGAATAAATCTGAGAAACATTTCTTGATATGATGCTAAAATACTAGCCTTTATCTCATATATATACCTTAATTATGCTATGGAAAAGCCTTAGGTTGACCCAAATAACAATATGAAGCTATAGAAATGATCATATGTATATAAAGGTTATAATAGTTACATGTCAAGAACACATCCCAATACATGTTATAGGTTGAGGGCATAGCATATCCATCCCCTTAAAACTAGTTTTGTTATCAATATTTATGATCATTTTATGCTTCTATAGGAATGCTTCACCCTTCCACATTGCATGTTTAGTGACTATATTCTTCCACTTAACCATATACTCTATAATCACCCTTATCTAAAACATCTTAGTGCATGTTTGAATTATACCCTGCCATTCCAAAATGATTCTTCCCTCCTCATAAATATATTTTTAATATATCTAGGCTAAAACTCTTTCTCAATTACCTTCATAAGAAATAAACATGGAATATCAGATGTATTTTCACTAAGGTGATTCTAGTTTATATGATACTCTGTCAATCTTCTTCATGACTTGATAAAGGTTTTAGTACTTACATAAAATCATGTTATGCTTATTTTATTATTTTAAGTACATTTTATTATTTTATTTTACATACACAAAATCCAAATCTATGACTTTAAAATGTATTTTATTGTGATGTTGGTCACCTTGTTGTTTCATGTGGTTATATTCCATTCCCAAGTTTTATCTTAGACTAAGGTATGTGCATGGAATTAGGGGACAATCCCATGGACATTTCCCATAACACAATAGTGTAATGTCAATAACATTATTGCATTATTCACATTATATGATCACATTATTTAAATTATGGCTCAATAATTATTAATCCATAATATGATCATGTTAATACATAACATGATAATGTTATTGTAAAATCAATAACTCGATCGTATTCCTGTTGTTTTACACATAAAATCATGTGAACACATACATGAAGCCAAGCTTGACTTGAAGCTTATAATTACTACTCTAAATGTTAAGTATGAGTTTACATTTTTCAATTTAAACTTTAAATTTATTATAGTAAATATAAGAAATTAGAGTCACTCTGCATCTAATAGAGTTGGTCTCATAGTTGTACACCTTACGATGTGGAAAATAATTTTTCAAAATCCAATCTAGTCAGTACTTAGGCATTTTTCAAGGTCTAAGTATTGAACCTATGGATTTTAGAGTATATTTTTTGCAATTAATGTCCATTTTTAATAAACATATAGTCACTTTTTTATGTTTTTAAACCTTCTAGATTGATTATTGGCATTTCTAGCAGTCCTAGGTTTGTCAAAATTGAATTTTTCAAACTAATCACTTTGAACTTAATCCAAATTGGTGTGATTGGGGTATTATAGGTCATGTTGATGACCTACACACATTAAATGACCACTTTATGTTAATTTCACTTATTCATCATCCCTCCCTCATCCCTGATCACTCCCTACTTATTCCTCATCACCCCTAATCACTCTCCCATCGTTCCTCATTGTCCCTAATCATTCCCTCATTGATCCTCACTATCCCTCATCATCCTTTATTACTCCCTCATTGACCCTCACTATCTGTCATCATCCCTAATCACTCCCTTCTCATACCTCATTGTTCCTAATCACTCCCTCATTAACTCTCACCATCCCTCATCATATTTAATCACTCACTCATCACCCCTAATCATTCCCTCTTTATTTATCACCATACTTAATCATCCCTAATCACTAATTCATCATTCTTAATCACCCCTCATTATCGATAATCACTCCTTCCTTTTCCCTAATTAGACCCCTAATCACTCCCTTATTGAGCCTCACCATTTCTCATCATTTATAATCATTCCCTCATCATCCCTAATCAATCCTTCATTGACCCTCATCATCCTTAATCACCAATTCATCATCCCTCATCATCTCTAATCACTCCTTCCTCATCCTTCATCACACATAATCACTCCCTCATTAATCCTCACTATCCATCATCATCCCTAATCACTACTCATCCTAATTAATCACTCCCTAATTGACCCTCACCATCCTTCATCATCCCTAATGAATCCATCATCTCTACTCAATCCCTCCTCATCACTCCTCATCCTTAATCACTCCATCCAATACCTTGATGGTGGTATTTTGTTTGGGTTTAATAATTTTAGGAGCTACAAGTGGAGAGTTGAGTGCTAGCATAAAATATAAGACATAGTGATTAAAATGATGTGGAGGCAAATTTGAAACATAAATATTTAGCACCTATGAAAAATATGGGCCTATTTGAAATTATGTTATTCATAATTGAATATCTTCGATAAAAATAAAAGCAAGTAAAGTCACAATAGCAGCAAAAATGGGTAGTAAATATAAGGATCACCAAGTTGTGTGATTTCCTAAAACCAATCAATTTATTTTCATATGAGGACATTTTATGATCTAAATAATTACATTAAAGGTATTTTATTTATATGTCTATTTATTGGTTCATCATACCAAAGAGTGGATAATAATTTTTAAATGATTAGAACAAGTAGTCCAAGACTGTAAAGTGATGCTTAATTCATATCTTCAATATTCAATCCAATAAAGAGTGTCACACTATGAGTTCTCTAGTTACATAGCTCAATAAGTGGGTACAAGTTATCTAGCACTATAAAAAGGTAAGTAGATAATAAATTATTAACCCAATGATATGGTCATACTAAAAATATCTTTACTTCCTCGAGCAAGAAATTATATGAATTAAAAATATTATTTCATTAACAAATGTAGATCAATGGTGAGCCAATACACTTCATCATTTATAATGTAAGTGATAAGAATTTGATTTCTCCAAAAGCATATTTTCAAATATTAAACTTGAAATTGATGCATCATCCATAACCATAGGCTAGTGTATGGTCTAGTGTAGGAATTGAGAAATGGATCACCTAGTAGTGTCACTTGGTGTATAAAATCAAACTTTTTAAAGATGCAATATTTTGTGACATCTCACCATTAGAGGTATGTGATATTTTACATGTGATCAACCATATATTTACCATTGACATGTAGTATCTGAAGTAAATTCTTAAAATGTTGTGATAGATTTTCATGGTGTGAAATACCATATATCATATTTAGTTAATAAGCTTCCAGTCATCAATGCCACGTAGTGCAATAATCTTGTCTATTCTTGTAATAAGTATACTCATGATGGTAACAAGTAAGTGTAATAACATCCTTGTGGTAACATATCATATTGTGGTTTTTTAGATAATAACAAAGACTAAATAATTAAACCATAAAGTAGATGAATACAAGGATATCTTACAATCACCTAAATAAGTTCATATATATTGTTCACTAAATAATAATATTGACTTAATCCCTTAATTACCTCTACCTAAAACCTATTTATACAACAAATCATGTTTATAAAATGAATAGATCAAGTAGTAGATCCATGAAATCATTGATAATGGACACATCATGCCCAAATCATTACTTTCTAGAATCCTAATTGCACTTATGTCAAAGAATGATGGGACATGAGGTTATGAATCAATTAAAAAAATATTGAAAAGATTAAAGTGAAGAATTATTATCCTTGTCTAAATATTAAGGTATTTTTCTTCCATATCCATTCTGTAGAATTATTTTCCAAAATTGATCTTAAGTTTGAGTATCATCATACTCATGTTGAACATCTAGACATTTGGAATATAGTCTTAAAAACAAAGAAGGATTACTTAACTAATTGGTTACACCTTTTAGGTTAACTCATGTAGTGAATTCATTCATTAAGATGTTGAATGACATCCTCAAGCCCTTTAAATGTGTCATTTTTTTATCTACCTTGATGGCATCCTAATCTTTAGAAAACATGGGATGAACATCTACACCATGTTGAACTAGTGTTTCACATTTTTTAGAAATACATTTTTAAGATAACATGAATAAATGTTCATTTTTCATGCAAGAGATAAACTATATGGGATACATTACACACACAAGAGTGCATGTGTGAACCTGACCAAGATTCAAGTCATATAGGAATGGGAAACATAAAATAACTTTTCATAGATTCAAACCTTCTTAGAATTAAAAAATTATACAAGATATTTGTGTTTAATTTTTATGCTTTAAACCAAGATACCAAATATGGAACCAAATAAAGTTTCATCTAGTTAGCTACACAACAAAGATAATTCGATGAACTAAAATTTAAACTCTATTTTGTGCTAGTATTGTGTTACTTGAATATAAATTTGGAAGATCACCCAATTTATTCAATAATAAAATTGACTATCAGAAATGGGTACTGACAACACAAGTCCTAGAAAAGGCTTCATTTCTATTATATTGGATTAAGCAATATATGACTAGAATAAAAGATACCTTTAGAGTATATACTTACATCATATGATGAGGGATGGTGAGGGTAAATTATAGAATTATGAGGGATGGTGAGGGTCAATGAGGGAATTATTAGGGATGAGTAAAGAGTTATTAGGGATTATGAGGGATGAGGAGGGAGTGATTAGGGATGGTGAGGGATGGGGATAGTAAATAAAGGATTGATTAGAGATGGTGAGGGATGGTGATAGTCAATGAAGGAGTGATTAGGGATTATGAAGGACATTGAATTTCAATGAGGGAGTGATTAAGGATGAGAAGGGATGAGGAGGGAGTGATCAGGGATGATGATAAACAATGAGGAAATAATTAAGGATGATGACGGATGAGGAAAGAGTGATTAGGGATGAGGAGGGAGTGATTAGGGATGATGAGAGATATTGAGAGTCAATCAAAGAGTGATCATGGATGATGAGGGGGTGATTAGAGATTATGAGGAATAATGATGGTTAATGAGGGAAAGATTAGGGATAATGAGGAATGAGGAGAGTGTGGTTAGGGGTGATGAGGGATGAGTAAGAAGTGATCAAGGATGAGGGAGGAATGATGAACAAGTGAAATTAACAAAAATTGGTAGTTTTATGTGTCAAGTTCATCAATATGACCTATTGCACCCTAATCACACAACTTTTGATCAAGTTCAAAGTGAGTGGTTTACAAATTTTAATTTTGACAAACCTAGGACTCCTAGAAATACCAAGAAATAATTTGGAATGCATGAAAACATAAAAAATGACTATATGTTTACCAAAAAAGGACATCAATTGAAAACATTATGCCTTAAAATCCCTAGGTTCAATACTCAATCCCTAAAAATTTCTAAGTACTGACTAGATTGGATTTTGAAAAACTATTTTCCACATCATGAGGCATGCAGTTGTGAGATCAAATCGATTAGATGCATAGTGAGCCTAATTTATTATATTTATTAAAATATATTTAAATTATAAGGAAATAAATATAACAATATAAACATAAATTTAAGCTTCAAGTCAAGATTGCCTTCATGTACAAGTTCACACGCTTTTATGTACAAAATAATAGGAATGTGATCATGTTATTAATTTTAAAATAATGCAATCATGTTATGTATTAAAATAATCATGTTACTAACAAAATCATGTTATTAAATCAATCACACTATTTGAATTCAAACACCAAACCTTTTGGCTTGGGAATGTCTTGGATTCCTGAACCAAAGGTTTGGACCTATCAATCTATAGTTGAGTCTGAGAGTTTTGATAGAAAAAACAAAATTCAACTTTGATCGCCAAATACACTAATAATTTTAAATGTAAAATTCAAAAACCTAATACAATTGTGATAAGCACACTCTTTCAAAAAATATGATTTTTATAATTTTTGGAATAATTTAAGGTTTCAAACTATGTTGATTTCAAACTCTACCGTTTTTAGGTCACTACATGCTGCAAATATACATGCCTATACATGTTCATGTAATTTTTTTCATTGATCCAAGTGAAAAACAAGTTATAGGTCACAAACTAGGCCTAATTCTACACACATTAAAAAAATGATATTTTTCTAAGGTAGCTAGGGAGCTGCATGACTAACTATCCTTTTTTTATCATTTTTTAGGATCTATTTGCTTGTAAAATTCATAAAAAATTATTCATTTTGAAAAAAAATACAGATCATAAACTATAAGAGATTATCTAAATGTTCACCAAATGGTTTCAATTAATATTAAAAGCTACTAAAAATGGTGGGCCGCACGGCCGTCTATCTACTCCATTTTCTTTAAAAAATGAGTTTATCTTCAAAATTTAGATGTTTGACCTAGTTATACTTAACCATTTTTATAAAAAAAATAGTGTTTCGAAACTCGACTTGAAATGCTACATTTCATGTTCTTACACCATCTTTAAATTTGGAGTATAGATATTTCAAATTATCTATAGAAAATCAGATTTATAAAATTTTAGGAAAATCATGTCCACGAGTAGGCCCTTTTTCATCCCCCAAATTTGTGCACTTATCCACTAAGGAGTACCTCTTTTTTGTTTTGAATGTGTTCTTTAACTACATGAAAATTTTATTAGACACTATAATATGAGGTGATGGAAGGTGCATCGTTCTCATATAGTGCCAATAATGGAGACATCTTAGATGACATATGTTAATAAGTGTTATACCATAATTCTACTAGTGAAAGGCATTAAATACAACTCTCTTATTTATCTTAGTCAAAAAATTTAGTTAAACCTACAAGCACTTGTTTACTACCTTAATTTTTCTATTTGTTTATGGATGATAAGATGAATTTATAGCCTATTGGGCACCAAAACATGAGAATAAATCAATCTAAAAATTATTAGTAAAAAACATGATCACTTACTATGATATTTAGGTTCCCATGGAGCTTATGAATTGTATTCATAAAATATGTTTCTACTATACTTGGTAATAATATATGTGATAATTTAAAAATAGTCATATTTGGTGAGTATATACATGACCACCATGCTTAAATTTTTCCATTTATATTTAGGTAATCCTATGATGAGATCCATGAAAACCTCTCCCCAAATTTTGTAAGGAATAAATAGAGATTGTAAAAGACTTGGGGTCTTAATTTTGTCACCTTTGTTTTGTTCACACATCATGCATTTCACCCAAAAAATTTGGACATTCCACTTTATCCCTTCTCAAAATAAATCATGCTTTATTCTATGATAATTACTTAATAAGTTATAATTCCCATCTACTAGATAAACATGTATCTCCAAAAGAAACTCATTTTCAAGTATTGAGTTCTTGCAAAGGTACAACCTATCCTTAAACCATAAATCACCCCTTTCCATATAAAAAATTATAACATGCTTGGATCTTTGTGGATATTTTGAATGAGATTTTTTCTCATTATTCCATTTTAATATTTCATTCTCTACCCAATATACTTTTAATATGGACATTACACACAATAATGTCTTTATGGAATCATCCCTCTAGAATAGTATATCTACTATTACATTCTCCTTCCCTTTCTTGTAAATGTTTTCAATGTCATAACCTAAAATATTTGTGACACATTTCTATTTTTATTTGGATAATAACCATTTCTCTAATAATTATTTCAGATAAAAATGATTTTTCTTCACCTTGAAGTGTCTACACATTAGATATGGTCTCCATTGTTTGATTGGATGAAGGATATCCATCATTTATTTTTCATAAATAGGATTAAATAGAATATTACCTTTGATTTGGATACTCTTAAAATTAATGTGATGCCCCTCTTGCATTAATATTTCACCCATATCATATTCTATGGTGTCACATTCAACAATGAATGTTTTTAGAAAATCTAGGGTAGCTAAAACTAGAATGGTACACATGGTCTCCTTCAAGTTATAAAATGCCCTAGTACATGCCTCATTACATTGGAAAGAATCATTCCTCAATAATGTTATTAATGGTATGGCTATGTTTCCATAATTCTATATAAATATATGATAGTATCTTATAACAACTAAGAATTCACATAGGTTGTTGAGGGTTATAGATACTTTCCATTCTACCATGGCCTTGATCTTGTGAGGATCCATTTTAGCACCTTCTTGAGATACAATGTGACCCAATTATATCACCTCCTTGACTCCAAACGTGCACTTGGATGGATTTGCATTAAGATTATTTTGTTTAAGAGTTTTCAAAGCCTTTTTCACATTATGTATGTGCTCCACTCATGCTTTGTTATAAATTAAGATATCATTAAATAACACCAAGAAAAAATTATGTAAAAATGGTCTACAGATAGAATCCATCAAAATTTTAAATGTAGATGGTGCTTTTGTGAGGCCAAAATGTATTGATATAAATTCATAATGTCCCTCATGTGTCTTTAATATTTTATTATGAATCTACTCATCTCTGATTCTTATTTAATGATACCCTAAGCAAACATCTATTTTTTTTTACAAACAAAAAACATCATGCGACCCATTTATCAAATTATCAATTACAATAATAGGAAACTTGTCTATGCCGGTATACTTTTTGATTTATTTGTAGTCTGGACACATATGAACATCCATCCTTCTTATGCACCATCACCACTACAAAATAATGTGCACTCTAGATATGATTAATAACATTTGCTTCTAACATATCATATTTCGTTTTTTTTATATTAATATTTTGTACATAAGGGTACTTACAAGGTTTTATTTTTTGTGGTTTTCTCTATGGTACTAGTTGATGGAATGATCAATATCTCCTTTGGGAATAAATCCTTTTGGCATATCCTAGAAAAACTTGAATGGCCATCTCTAGTTACTTGTAGATCTAGTAGTGTAGATACCTTTGATTTCAATGCCTCTAATGAAAATAGTTGTGTTTCAAAACCATATAAACCCTTGTTAAGCATATTTTACATATGATGAGAGCTCAAAAATTATGGATACTTTACACACAATCCCCATAGCTAAATATTCTTTCCCCTTTGAATGAAATCACATGAAAAACTCTTGAAATTTTATCTCAATATTCCCCAAGGTACTGAGACATTGTAAGTCCAACACAATGTACATGTGCAACCCATAGAAATGAAAAAGAATAGAAATTTAGTAGGCAGTCTCCCATGGTGAATTTATTCTTATGGAATTTCCCTAAACAACTGATTAAAACCCTATCTACAATCAAGACCTAAAATTCTTGAGCTAGATAAAAATAGTACAAGTGCATAAATAATTTATTGTTGATGACGTTATGATAATTTCCTAAGTTAATAAATATTAACACCTTTTGTTTTTTCAATAAACCCACTACCTTAAGGGTTTGTGGGCTTATAATACCTAAAAGTGCATGGTAAGGTATCATTAGTTTTTAATCTCCTAACTCCTCCTCTAGCTCATCAACAACCTCTAATTCATGTTCCTCATCCTCTTCTTCTTCATTGGGATCCTCAATGTAGAACATTTTTTATGAAAAATTTATATCATTGAATATATTTACTATCATAATTAAAACATAACCCTTTTTTAAAAAATTTATTCCATTTTTTGAGGTTTCAATCGAGTAGACTGAGAAAATGATGGTGTGTAGATGTTATTATCTCCAATGTTAGTGAATGTTTACCTCTTATTGGAAAATAATTTGTTCTTTACCCTGTGTATCATGATAATAGAATCATTAGCATTAAGTGGATAAAAATACATGTCATGTTGAATTTGGTCCTTAATACCACCAATAAATATATCATTCATGTTCTCATCTATAATTGTATCCATGCATGAATATAGGTTCTAAAATTGAAGAATGTAATCCTTAACCTAAATTATTTTCTCTATATTTTCTAATTGGCTCAAGTAATTTTTTTCTTCACATTACTGATATAGTGTGATAGTATTTCCTCAATAAAATTTGACCAAGTGACAATGAGAGCCTTCTTTTTATTTTAAACACACAACCATCGATACCAAATGAAGTATTCAGGATCCATATATAAGGATGTCATGGGAACCCTTTACCCATATGGGATCTAATGTAGATTAGAAAAATAAATTTGGTTGATCCAATTGAGTGGATCCTTTCCATCAAAATTACATATTTCCACCTTTAGTAGAAAATTTTATGACTTGAAATTTGGATTAGGATTGGATTGTCCCTTATATACACACTTATTAGCTTGTGATACTAACATCCTTTTGACATAATCCATGATATTAACTATTTTTGTAATGATTTTATCCATATCTCCTTTGATTTTATTGCACATATTCTCCATTTTAGACTCTATGTTGTTTTCCATCCATATTTTGTATTTTTTCATCCAAAAAAGAAGACATCATATTATAAGTATAATTTGATCCAAAATATGAATCTATCTCCTCTTTGTTTTGATTTTTACCTAGTGTAAATGAATTCTTTCCCTAGCCTCTAGTTTGTAGGCCGATCATGTTGAGGCTTGAAAATGCAAAAAATTATCTTTATTTTGATTGAAATTTCACTGAATGGTTTTATACGTAGGTCAGACTCAAAACCAATGCCTTAAAAAATATACCACCACTATATTTTTGAGATATTTGTAAAAATTCAAGAAATAAAAAAAATCACAGAATGACATCCTATAGAGCGATTTTATTAAAAATCATAATAACTATCTCAAATTTTATCACCAACCCCTAATTTTTTAGTTTTAGCATCACTAAGTGATCCTATAACTTGAATATTCAAAACTGTAACAATTTTCTTTTTTATACACAATTCTAAAAAAATAGATTTTTGACCACACTATTTTCTAAAACAAAACACTGATAATACTTGTAATGAAACTAATGCATCAATAATATAGAATCAATACATTTAATGACAATGTGACAATGTAAATAACCTCTAGAACCTTATAATAAGAAAAAATTCACAATATGATTCTCATCTACTAGCTAGAAAGTCCTATAAGTGCCCTAAACATGCCATGGACACACCCTAGGTTGACCCTAATAACAATATGAAGCTATATAAATGATAATATGACATAATCAAATGTTATGGTAGCCAGACATATCCCAATACACATCATAGGCTAAGGGCATAACATTAAATTATATATTTGAGAAGATATCAAAGATAGAATAAAAATCAATTATAGTAATTATCAAGCAGTGATATTAAAGTATACATGATACCCTTTTGTTGATAGAATATTTTTTTAAATGGACATTGATGGTAGTCTTTATTCGATTGAATTTAGTAGACCATTACCTGAGGTGAAATAATTTTATTTTCTTCATTAACATTGTGATCAAGTATTAATTATAATTAAAATTGTGAAATTTTTTATATAAGCCTTGTTATTTCTTTATAGACATTCATTGTAACTATGTTTGTGTAGGTCTTCTTCTATCATGATCTTGAGAAGAAATAGAAAATAGCATTTTGTAATGCATTTTGATCCAAGGATGAGAGATGTGATTGATGATAGCAATGTTCTTCTATGACCATTATTGGGAAAGAGTAATGTTATTAACATAAATGCTTGATATGACTAATGAAGAAGAATCTTATCAAGAAAATGAAAATTTTCAATGGAAATATCTAGATGGAAGTCCCTATAAATGATGATCAAGTTATTTAATATGATTATGTTGGGGACATTGGAGATGATGGTAATCAAAATAGTGAAGCCAAAGAGGAAGATGGTGAATTTTTTGAAGTTTTAGATGATGAAGAAGGTGATGATGGGAATATACCAAAAGAGAGATATGTAAATAGTGAATGGAATGTTCTAGTTGATAGTTAAATAAAGAGGAAGAGAAAGGGAAAAATAAAACTGATAGTAAATCCAAATCATGTAACAAACTTTTGTAATCTATTTTATTTAATATTATTTATTATTTTTAGACAAAGAAAAATATTTTTTTGTTGCTAATTTTTTATTATTTTATTTATGATAATAATAGTTAAATTTAGTATTATTATTTTTTATTTGATAAGATAAACACTTTTGAGGCTAGAGCTATGAACCGAACAAGTGAGGATTTTCATAATTGGTCCCATAACCAAGGAGAGGGTTTTAATGAATGTACCCACAACCAAGAGGTTTTGGAGGCTCACCCAACCTTTACAAAGCACAACTAGAGGGTTTTAAGGCTTCCACAACCATAACAAGTACAACAAGAGCATTTGAAGGATCCCACAACCTTAGAAAAACAAACAACAAGGGGGTCTTAAGGCTCTCAAAACCATAACTCAAGGGTTTTAAGGTTCCCACAACCTTATCACAATCAAGGATGTTATAAATAATTAAAACTCAAAGAGCTGACCCCCTTCAGTAGGACTTTCTTATGACTTACATTGCAAAATAAGAGTCCACCAAGAGTAGAAACTCTTCTTCCACTTGGGACTTCCGCACAACCTCTGCATAGTTGAGACACAACAAGTGGGCTTTTACTCCCACTAAAACCATAAATGTGGATTCCTCTATCATCCACTCTAATAGAACATGTTTTAGTTGGGTTTCTTATATCCACCCCAATCAAAACCAATTGAAACTGAATACGGTCCTCAATAGATTTGATCTTCAGCATAGTTTTTTAACATCCTATGCATTCCTTGGATACATCAAGAGTTCAAACATGTCTAAATAGATTCACATCCCTCAAAGAGGCCTCCCTAATGTTAGATTTTATTCCATAAACTCTTATGAGGAATACTAGGGATCCCAAAACTTGTAAAAGACAAGGTTGTTATCCTCTATCATCCACTCTAATACAACAAAGCATGAAGTTAACAAACCAAATCCCTCATGTGCCTAGAATCCATCTTCCCTCAAAACTTAGCACATCAAGATAAAATAAGGTAGTTTTAGTGCCTAGGTGAAATTCTTAGACTTCTTCATTATCCATATAAATAGTAGGGGATAAGCCATGGACTCCTCTAACATCCATGCCAATCAAGGAAATAAGGGAATGGGTTCTTATAACACCCATCCCATCCCAATAAGAATACCATAGATGAAACCTTATAAATCCACCAAACATACTCCCTTTCCCAATGGGAGGGGGATAAAAATGAACAACCCAATGACTGTATGAAATAAGATCCCATAAGATAAATCCAATATAAAACATGAGTTTAAAAGGAAGAAAAAAACACCCTAGCCTTGAAATGGTAGACTCTAAACTTTTGATAGTCCTTTGTCTTTCCTAGCATAGTTGAAATCTTGTAGATCTGTCATAGGGAGGAAACAACTCTTCCACTATGTTTCCTCCAGAGTACCTTATTTCTATCACAAAGTTTCTACTAGTGCGTTGACTAACCTAAATCAAGTTTAAAGCTTTAAAATTGTTGTCAATCCTTAACAAAACTTTTTTTATGGTTGTTTTTACCACAACGCACCTAAAAGCTTCCTTTCATCAATCTTCAAATATAAAAATTTTCCACCCAGTAAGACATACAGTCTTTCTAGGGATGGCATTGATGAGTTAGATAGCCTCCATTCCTCCTAGATTTGGGTCATCTTCATCTCATCCTTCCACCCAAAAAACATCCCACCCACACACTATTTGAAAAATCCTCCTACCAATGGAATAGAACCACCTTTCTATTGTGGGCCTTCTGCTAGCCCATTCTATAGATCTACCACTTAACTTTAGTAAGTCTTCCACTTAGTTTTTTTTCAGATGACTCCATCAATAATATTTTGCTCCATTATTTATCACCCATTAGTCTTTTGATTTAAAGCTCTCCCACCCAATGGACCACTCAAATTTTTGAGGGATGTCATAGATGCCCTAGACAACCCCCAGTCCACTCAAATCTAGTTCATCTTCGTATCGTCCTTCCACTTGCTCTCCTTCTTTCCCATGCCCTATTTGAAAAATCCTCCTTCTACTCCTTCCACTCTTTCTACTCCTTTTGTTTCTATCCATGTCTATTTTTGTGTCTTGGTTTTCTTACTCAAATTGAAATTCAAAATGCTAAGGGTCTTCTGCTCCTTCCGTTCCCTCTACTTTGATAACTTCAAAATTTAAAAATTAGATTAGTATTTTAAATATGTTGTAATTTAGTATTATTTACTTCTAATACTTTTTTTGAAAAAATATATTATATTATATTTTAATACATTATAATATGAAATAAAAATATATAATATACATATTTATAATTAAAATTAATTTATTATCTTTAATCTAAAAATATATAATATGTTTAATAATTAACATATTTTTTAAAATAATTTATTTAATTTTCATTGTATATTTATTTAACATTAATATTAAAAATATTTTCATACAAGACATACTTCAAAAAATTTGTGTTATGTTAACATTGAAAAAATCCCTAAAATACAAAACATAAAATGTGATTTAGTTTTTTATTGAAACCCCAAATGATTGCACATATTAGTTGTATGGAATGCTTCTTTGGCTTAGGTCTCAAGGACTGAGGGTTATCCATTCTGCCAAATTCACCTAGGGCACAATCCCAACCTCATCCCTTTTTTGTATCTCTTAGGATTTGTACCTTGGTGGATAGCTAGGAAACGCCTTTTATACCATCATCCTCACCATTAGATTACAACCCACTTGATTTCAATTTTAGTTTTAATTAATAAAATGACAAAGAAATGAAGAAAAATAGTCAAAACACCAACAAAAATGAGGAAAAGGGGCTAGAAAGGAATCACAAGAAAGGAGAAAAGGATTTAGTTAAGAAGGGAGATAGCAACAACAAGAAAAATGCAAAAAAATGTCTGCACATAAATAATTTTTTTAAGGGAAAGTAAGAGGAAGGGGTAAATTTGTATGGCAAGAAAGAGGTCATTTTCATATAAATGGAGGAGCTAAACCTTAAAAATATTCATATAGGTCAAGTTTGAAGAGTATGACTTGTAACAACATTTTTAAAGATACAAATCTTTTATTTATATAATTTTGATTATAATTTATGATCAATTAAGCTTTCCTATATTGTAATCCACTACTTGATTTATTAATATTTTGAGAAATTTGTCACAAATCCTAACATTTTTCATGAAGTTATAAATAATTATAAGATAAAAAATAGAAGATCATATATATTTATAATACACAATCATTTATAAATAAAAAATATTAATATGTATTAAAAATAATATTAATAATATATAAATTTTTAATTAAACAATATATATTTAATTATTACCTTTAAAAAATTGTCAACAAATTTTAAATTAATAAAATTAAATTGAAATTCTACGCTAAATTTATACATGAAATGAAAAAACATGATTCATGCTAAATTTTTTTCTTTCATACAAAGCTTTACAATAAGATTTGATGCATCCTATATTCATGGCCAACATATATATTTTTCTTTAACATTTTTAACAAATATATAATATTAAATTATCAAATCTAATAATAAAGATATGACTAAGTAGTAATAGGTTACAAGATTTTTTTTATTTTTAATGCGATCATGTGCATAAACCTAGCTAAAATTCCTTTAGGTAAAAGAAGTTTTTTTTTAATACGAACAATTGCATAAATCTAAGAAAAATTCCCTTTGATGTACTTTTAAGAGAAATTTTTTTTTGATCTTTTAATTTTCATATATGAAAGATATATATGATAAGAAGTGTTGTGTAATTTTGATCACATTAAACATAGGTTAAATTTGATAATTATATGAATAATTTTTATATTTTTAGTTATAAAATATGATTTAAATTTTTGAAATACAAAAATATAATAAGTAATATACTATTTTTCATTTGTGACACATATCTCAAAATAAATATATATCATGACACAGGATTAAGAAAACCATCAAAATATATCTTTATATGCTCATACATATTTAACTATAATCATTTGATCAAAAATAACTTATTTGTTTATATATAATTTTTTTAGATTCTTAATTAGTAGTATATTTAACATTTATACTATCTTATCAATTATTTATAAAGGGCTAAATATTTTTTAAATATTTAATGTCATGATTCATTGATCATTTCACGTTAGAATTTGGGTGAATAAAATTTAAATTTGACAAGGTAGTAAAAGGAAATCCATGTCCTACAATTGGTGATGGTATCTTTCAAGATGTGCAGGGGTCAACTAATTCTCACTTTCTCTTTTGATATTAGAAAATATATGAATAGTATAGTTCATGCAAGATCTCTCTTAAAAAGGTTGCAAGCTGAGATCTTAATTGGTTGGAGAGTGTTAATTATTGAGGGTGATTCATTGATCATAATTAGAATAGTTAAAATTGAGGGTAACTCATTGATCATAATTAGAGTGAATTTATAATGAAACTATATGATTATGTTTAGAGCTCCACTTTAAATTTAGTTGGATCACATCAAAAGAGTTGGGAATTAAGTCACAAATTTGGTAACTAATGGACACATGGTTTGCATGAAGCTTTAACTTTTACTTATAATATTTGGTTTATGCCATTCCATCAATATTTTCAACACATCATGATTGGGGATGCCTCCCATGGAGGTCTGTAAAGTAAGGTGAAAAATGAAAGAAAAAAATAACATCCCCCCCCATCAAAAAAAAAGAGATGAAGAATCACAATCAGAATGAGATGAAAATTTGTATATATAAAATTGAAAATAATGTTATCATTTGGTAATTTAACTCCAATATATAATTATTGAGTGTTGAGGGTGATGTTCCATCTCAAATATTATCTCCTTGTCTAGGTCACTATAGTAACTACCTTGCACTCTTTGATGATGGACCTTCCTCCCTAATAACTTTCATTTTTTACTTTTCAAAATACTCTCCAAATGAATAATATAGTGAAAAAATATTATGTTGATGTGGGTTTTATGTACACCATATAACTTTAAAATGTATCATATAACATTTTAGGATTAGTAAAAATATTTACTCCAAGGCATGAGTTCCAAGGTATTCAGTTTTGTAAATAACCTAGTCGTGGAATAGTGGTGAGCAGATTGGTTATTTAGATCAGGGGGTTTGGATATGAGTCAAAGATATACTTGATATATATGGGTGGATATAATCTAAGGTGGGCAAGATCAAAATAAAACTCAAAATTAATTGAAGAGTAGGGTAGAAAAGAAAGTTTATGAATCAAAAACAGACCAAACCCTTCAAGACTAGATCTTACACTATGGGTTGGATAAGTGATTAGGGAACTAATGATTTCTGTAAGTTACTATCAACACTCAAAAAATAAAAACATATTTAGGAGTCCAAAGAAATAAAATATTATAAATTTTAGTGCTCATAATCAAAGGTTATTACTGATGTATGATTGTAATTGCACATCTTCAAAGGGAGATTATGATTATTAAACATAAAGCATCAAAATTAGCTACTACACAATATGAATAACTGTATCAAAACACTTCTACACAACCCAAAGATAAAATACCAAAATTACATAACTTCTTCAATAAATCACACATTTAGAGAAGAATAAAGAGTGCACATCAAGATAAAATTATAGAACAATCTATAGAATTTCTTATTCACCTTAATATCCAAAATTATCCTCCCTTTGGAATTAAGAGGATACAAGAATATATAAATGGTGGATGGGTTGCCTTATCTTCCAAACAATGTATAATTTTACATTTCAAATTATACATTCAAAATTTACAATTCATGTAGAATATGCATGCGCAATATATTCATAAAACAATTAACCAAAATTATATGATCACTATATAAATAAATAAATATGCCTAATATATTATAGAGACTCATTTCTCATTACATTACCACACACACACACACACACACACACACACATGGTGCTAATTTAGCACTACTAGAAGAGGACAACAACTACATGATTGGGGTAACTTACAAAAAGCAAATATTCAGGCATTCATATGTGAAGGGTCAATAAATGTAAGCCCAAAAAAAAATACCAATATTTTAACTAGTACTTAAGGCCTATTTCCTAAAGGAGGAATTGGTAATGCACTTTGTACTATAGAAACAAACTCCTCAATAATCTTGAGTTGTTTTTATAGTACATTGTAAATGTTGAAATCAACATTCATGATACCCAAATTGAGCATAGATGTCTTGAATATTTATATGATTTAACCCATTAACCTCTTATTCTTAGCCTCTAAGGATCTGATTCATCTTTGAGTGCCTCTACATTAGTTACCTTATCATTTGCAAAATTGATCAGCTTCAAAATCTCTTCATTGGTCTTATATATTATGTCATCTACTCTAGCTTTGAATATTTTAACAGTGACTTTGAGTAATCCTTCAAAATTAGGCATATTTAAAAATTTCCCTATAGAGATAATTACACTTGTTTCCCACATATCCTTCAAATTTTCAATGGCCTCTCTTTCTTGGCTCACAAACTGGGCTATCAAAGCCTTTATCTATTAGTGCTAATTAAAGGCACCATCTCTTTTTAAAATCATATAATTTAATGCCCACACAAAGTTTTGTGTGCTAATCAAATTCAAATGGTTTTAGGCACTATTCCTTACACAAGCTACCAAAAAATCAATCCTCTTCTCAAACTCCTTCAATTTGTTCCAAAAGGTTAGTACCTTTCCCCATTGAGGTTAGGACTCAACCCTTGAAGTCTTTATTATGTTCAAGATATTATATGAATTATTTGTTGAAATCTAAATGTTTTCCACCATTTATCTTAGACCCTAGATGATCTACCTTTTCAAAATCCTTTATCTAGCATAATCTTAGCTCTTTTACATTTATTTCATTGCCTCCCCTGTTGAATCCACAAATGCAAAAAAATCTTCTTCATATTCATCAAGTTCATTGGGGTTCTTTTTCTATTTATTTTACAAGGGGAATAATTTCTCCCTTTGCTCAAATATTATTTCCTCCCCTCTCTTTTCTATTGTGTTCCTCTTTCTGACCCTCCAAATAGTTTTATATTTCTTATTGAAACATGTACTTACTATTGTCAATTCTATGAGTACCAAGCCCATTCTTTATTTCTTTCACTTTTTATATTCCTTGACCCAAGAAGGGAAAATGAGTTCTTCATATTATTTAGTCTAAGTGGTCTCTATAGATGTGGAAGGTGAGATGTATCCTAGTGGAAGTATTAAGGAACTTATTTGGATATGTATCTGAAGAGGTTGTTGACTGAGCCTACTCCATCCTAGGATATTTCTCATAGGTTTAGTATCTACCACATATCTTCTCTATCCCAGAGCATTAGAGATGGTCATAATGGAAGACTAAGTCTAAGTAGACTGAGGAATAAATAATTCCAATTAGGTAGATGGCCCTAATGGTATAGGTGGTGCTCAGGGATCAAAAATGGAAATAGTAACAAAGTTCTCAAAATGGACTCTCCTTTTAGGGTCTTTGTCTTTGGCCATTATTGAATTTATAATTAAAATAATTAAATAATTAGAGGAACTAGAATTTTTTGGCCCACTTCTCTAAATATTGTCATGGGCATACAATGGCTTGGTTTTTAAACAATCTTTCTGCAATGGTTCATATGGAGAGATGGGTGCAATAGCTAGATTAGTAGATGAAAATTTAACACTAATATTTAAAATTATTATGGAGATGTTTAAAGAAGACACTACCTTATTAAGGGCCTAATTTTATTCTTCAGTAAGCATATTTTCTCCTTGTATAGAGACATGTTTGTATTCTTCCTCCATAGTCTTTGGTTCTTCCTCTTATTCTTCATTACTGGTAAAATCTACCATTAAGACTGATTCTTCTTGGTCTTCATCTTCCTAATAAAGAGGACCTCCTCAATTAAACAGACCCTATGTATGATTTTTTCTACTTGGGCAATTCCAAGAGAGATTGGAGGAGTTTTGAGATTCCTTTGGAAAGTATTAATGGGTGGATAAGTATAAATAGGGGCTTTAATAGATGGAGATAAAGTGGAAATGGAAGAAGAGGTATAAAATAAAATGGATGGGAGAGCTAAAGTAGATGGAGGAGAAGGCAATGAAACTATAGGCTCTAATAGTGGAGATTTTATAGGTGATAGAGATGCTACTATAGATGGAATTACTAAAAAATAACAATACATAAACTTGGGAAGAATTACATGTTGAACCCTAGTCATAGGAGGAAATTTTTGCAAAAATATTGCCCCTATGTGTTCACCTTTAGGAGTGATGCCCTTTCAATTATTGTACAATGTTGACCTATGGTTGTTGGTTGACATTATGGGATTCCCTTAAGAATATGCTTTTTGATTTGGGGATGTATCTCCATTTGAGTAGAAAAATCTTCCACTTGGCTAGCTTCTTCTTGCTAAAGAGAGGGAGGAAGTTCATGTTCTGAAGGTGATTTATACTACTACTCAGGCCATTTATAGTATGTATCTTTATTCACCTCCTCTGAAATTTTAATTTCATCCTCTATGGTGATTGAATGATTATAATAAGATTTTTATGCCATCACCATTAGAATATTGTGTTTATTCATCCAAACATAGACTTGAGAGTCATCTGGAGCATTGATGAAAATTTCATCATGTTTGAAGCTTTTATGACCATAGGGGATTTGAAATCCCTTATTCATTTGATCAATTAAATACTAAGTGACCCTCTCCCTAGGGTCCCAGTCTCTATGTCTTGTTTCCTCTAAGCCATAGTGGGCCCTGACTTTGCCAACTACATTGAGGTGCCTCCTCATTGAATACTAAATTTAACCTATGCTCATAGGGGTTTTTTGGTATTACCCTTGATGTTTAGCACCAAGGTCCTCATCCACTTGTTTTATATTCAATGTGAAAATTTTTGTTTTGAAACCTTATCAAATACATAATGGGGAAAGTATAGAAGATATGCCCTAGCTCTATTTATCTTTATTATGGTATAATCAAGATAGAACCGATAATCCCCTTTTTTATCTATAATATTTCTCATATTTTCAGAAAGCTTGGGTATTTCATGCCCATAGATAGTTTGGTATACCTATGGATAAATATCTTCTGATATTCTTTTGATTTCAACTCTGAATCTGTAGACATGTAGCATGGAGTAATCATCACAGACATTGTTCTTAATATATTTAGTAGATAGTTCCTAGGGTTTCCTATGAGTATTGTATATTGTTCCCATAAATGCACCTACTACATAAGACATCATATAAAAATTTAAATCGATGGGACTTTAATAAAATCTAAATATTTTTTTGCCTATCCTTACACTAATAATTTCACCAAGTGCAATATTTTTATTAGTAGTCAAAATAATATCCAATAAGGGCACCCATTCCTCATGCAAATAGGTGATGTTATAAAAACCATATAATTTGTTCATTAATTCCATTTATATCCATATCCTTGGCATAAATTTAACTATGGGGACAAAAGATATATCACTCTAAACATTTAATTTCTCTCCTTTCTCAATACATTGCTTAAGTTTCCCCTCAACTATGTTATTATCTTACCATGCATTAATAGACATCTAGTCATAAGTCACTTATGGCATTGGGAGTTGCTAATATTTATTGAATGCTTCTCCATAAATGTATGCTACTACATTTTATGAAGTCTAAAATGTAGGCAATTCCCAAGAATATCACCATTAATAAATAAATCATGCAATAGATCAATTCAATGGATTACCTTAGATTTTGTTGCTACATTATGTAATCCCACAGTTTGTATTGACATAAAATCATAAATTTATCTTTTCTCATCCTCAATTAATTGATCTCATCCTAAATATGGTTCTATTTTATGGCCTACATCCCAAATGATTGAGTAATCACAAAATTAGAATTAAAGTTTTCCATTGTTAAATATTATGTCTAGATATTTGGGTCTACCTGTGATGGTGTATGAGGAAGGATGTTGACTTGCTCATGATGAAAAATCCAAAATTATACTATAAACCATTAAAACACTCCTTTAAGATGACTAAAAATATTTGTAGGTTAGCTAAAATAAAATCTAAGGATTTTGCCAATAAGATATCTCAAACTCACAATTTTATCAAACTTGATTAATTGATGGTAATGGTGACTTGATGTTGCTATTAAATATGCACATATTGCCAATATCTCAAGACTTGAGTGCTCAATTTGTGTAAATTTAATGTAACCACATTTTTTAGTTTTATCTCCCATTTTAATTTGAATTTGCCATTTAGCTTTATCCTGTATTTGTTTCCATATGGTAATTTTCCATTCAATATGAATTCTTAGTCATCACTTTAATACAAGTGTTCATTTCCCATGCATCAACTTCTATTTTAGTTATTACATCTTACATTTTTCATTTTGGCTATGAATCTATGTGATTGTGACACTTGTCACAATCTCTCTTACCCAAGGTATTTTATTTTATAATATTATTTCATAACCCCTATAAGGTATGAATTGAAAATATTCTACCACTTTATATAATATATAGAATTTGGGGTTCATTAATTGTTGGTTGTGTACATCTTCATAAAAGGGTCCGTGTTAATGAGACAAAGCCATTTAGATTACTCTCAGGGCTCCACAAACTATTTGAACATTGATTGTGTATTTTTCTCATCGAGATCTAGATGACCATGATGATATGTGTATGGCTCTTAGAGCACCATAAAACAAATTTGATTTCTTTTTTATACCTTCTTCCAACAGGTTATGGGATTTTGACATGACAACACATGGACAAATCTTAGTGTTTTAGATAAAATGTAATCTTTATTATGTACCTTCAATTGATAGGCTCTGAGTTAATGAATTTTCACCATGTTAATGGATCTTGTTAATCCTATGTATTTTAAAAATTTTAATGTTGTAATTAGACCTGTGAAAGAATGAATATCTTGGATTGCAACACATGGATGACTCTAAGGGATATGAAAACTTAGAACTCTAATAATGTATTTCTTTTTGGTAGGGTCTAAGTTTCCACAATGATGATACATGGATAGTCCACATTGATTTATAGGAATTTAGATATAAATTTATGTACAACTATCCATTTTTTTTAGTGAAAAGAATCATGCTCATGGAATGATCTGGAGGCTTTATGGCTATTTGAAACTTTAACAATGTACTTTTCCTTGACTATTTTTTGAGATTATAAGTTAGTGTGATGATGGCACTGTAAATATATTATGGAACTATAGAATATAAAAATAAAATAAGCATGACTATTAAAATGCGTCCTATGGGTAGTCATGATATCAACACATGGATGGCTCTTGGGGATCTTGAGATTTATAATAAATTTCAGCCCTAGGAAACTTAGAATCAATGGGTCATGAACATATAACCACAAAATTTGGGCAAGGGTAAATTTGAAATAAACCTAAGTCCCAAAAGTAACCCTATACAGACATAAAAGTTGAGATTGTGAGAAACATCTAAAATCAAGTACATCCAATACCAATGATTGGTTATGTGAAGACATAACTTTTTTGATTATAGAAATCATGAAATGAGTAGAAACTGATACTAATTATATTTAGGAAGAGAGGATTTTTATACAAATCTCAGAAAACCCTATTGGAATTCACCACAATATCAAAGGATTAATGGGATCTTTAGCATAACAATAGATGGATTATAAGATAAATGACCCACACTACATACAAGAACAATAAATCTCACACTGCATAATCACCACCACGTGTTTTGGTGAACAGGTCTATAAATAGGCTAGTTGATTGCATGATAGATCAAAAAAACAAGGTGAGTGGGTGGGCTCCTCCATTATGGGTGGCAAGATCACTAAAGTAACATAGTGTAAAAGTGACCTAAGTGGACTAGGCACTCAAGGGACCAAATGGGATGGATGACCCAATCCACTCATTATGTGACTCCATGTACTTAAAAGTGTATTATGACATTAGGATGATGTCATTACTCACCTAATAAATACTTGTTAACAACATAATCAACATGAATAAATAATTTTAGTAAATACCTACACCAATAACTCCCCTTAAGCATAGCTTACATGGGTAGTAGAATTTGGTCTTGACAACTAGGCCTAATTAGGTACCCAAGTACAAATATCTCTCACAAAGTTTAGAAAAAGGAGAAAACCTAGTGAGAAAAAACTCCCCCCAAAAGAGAGAAAAGAATAATCTAGTAGACTAAAAGTCCCCCAAATGATGATGTTGAAGTAGTCAATACTCCAAATATAGTTTGCAAGATGATAAAGGAAAATGATGAGATCCTATCCCTCAAGACTGTAGAAGATTTATCCATATTGAACAATGTTTCTTCCTTTGGAAAGTGAAGAACCCAATGTGTCTACTAAAATTTTGCCCATTTCAAAATGGAAAATGAAGGCAATAGTATGAATATATCTGAATGTGGTCCAAATCAAATACGTGTCATAGGTTTGGAAAGAACATATGTAGAATCTAGAGGTAATACCACTAAAGTAAACCAATCAAAATAATGACATGGAAAATTCATTGAAATAATTCCCATGTGAAGTGTGGATCATGACTCATCAACTAAAGGAGGGAAATCCACAAGAATATATGAGTCATCAATTCTCTCAATAAGTGTACTCACAGTGAAAATAGTAGATTCCTTTGAAGTGTGAATCTATGATGGATCTAAAAGAGAAACTTCCTATATAGGAGTGAAATTGGAATCTAAAATAGGATAGATAAGATCTAAAAGAATCTCATCCTCTCATGGTGGCTCAAGAAAAGGAAGAGCATTGTCCATGATGAATGTGTTGTCATAGGAAATAAAAGTAGGAGGAGAGAGAAAAATAGTCTCAAAAGAGATAATACAAGGAGGAGTGATATAAATATCATTATGATATTTGAAAAGACTCTAAAGGGTGGTCTAAACTATGGAGGGATACTCTATGTGCTCTATATGGTGGTGTAGATCCCATAAAACATGAATCAATAAGTGACCATAGACATAGTCACAAGAGTTAGCTAAATATTTGTATTGATTTAGGTTAATAGGAGCATGATTCTATCCATATAATAATGTAATAAGTTCTTGATCTATGAGTGAACATTCCATTTACACATTCCATAAAACATAATTGGTCTTCCCAAGAAGAACCACTGCTGTAGACTCAACATTCTTCCTTTAGATTCTCTTAATGGAGTCACCATGACTAAGAGAAGACACCAAAGAAGTGTGAGATTTCACGAGATACTATGTAATGATGCTATAATATTTCTTTCTAATGATTGAGACATTTAACATTATCAAAAAATCATCCATGTATGAGTAATGGGTGCATGAAGTACAATGTAGAAAGTAGTAGGGACCATAGCATACGTAACCTCTCCTAAATATGGCACTTTATAAAATTAGTTCATTTAAAATAAAAATAGGATTGATGGAATGGGGATTAAAAATAAATAATTTTTTCAAAAAAAGTGTCACTCAAATCTGAGCTATTGAGAAAAATTTATGTCTAATAATATTTCCCATCATTAATGACCTGTTTAATGAATTTGAACTTAAATTTTTTAATTTTTTGACCAAATAAGGGGTAAGGTGTAATGTAAAAGTAGAAATAACATGAATATATCATGCATTAGAGGATGGAACCAGCTTCACCTCCTAAATCCAAGTGATGTTTAATATATGAGAAAAGAGAAAAAATGTGTCTAAAAAAAGTGCAATGGATAAGAGTCCAAATAAATGAACATGCATGAATGAATGTCAAATCACCAAGTGTGTATTATGGCATGATAAAAGAACTATATTAGAGAAACAAAAATAAGCAGAGGGATCTAACCTATTATTAGACTAGGCCCCACCTGATGGTCTTCATATAGATTGAAAAAGGCCATATTATAATATTCCTTAGTCTTAAGAATATGTTTGAGGGAATCTGATGTAGTGTGAAAACACTATTCATGTAGCACTATTCCTAAGTCATTATTCAATAATTAGGTTATGGACACTATTCATCTTAGTGATGTGTCATAACACTATTTTTAATTGGTTAGGTGGCATGAGACACATTTTTATGGTGTCACATGAAGCATATGGTGGTGGCCTATCTTGTCTAAAATATATACTCTTCCTTTTTGACCTTTCACATGTGACAAGCATTTCACTATTCATAAATAGTGTTTCACATGTGAAGGGTCATGCCAACTTTCAATGAATACTTGTCTTTAGCAATGATAACCCCAAGTGGAGAATATGGTGTATAATTTCCTTTGAACCCTACTTATTTATCATGATTCATCCAAATGGGATGTGGGGAATAGATGTTTTGTGTTCTCCATTCTTCCTTTGTAAATTTATAAAAGAATGTATTCATGCTTAGTTAAGGATGTGAGTTTGGGAAGATAAGCTTGGTGAGAATCTTGGGAGCCTCCTTGGCATGTTGGATAAGTATTGTAATCATTTGTTGGCATGCATTGATGGCATGGCCCTTTTAATTGTAATCCTTTATTGATTAATGAGAATTTGTGAGGATACTATGTGATGGAATTATGATTTGTTTATGTGTTTTTTGGAGATTATGGATTGATTTAATCCATTATGTGGTTTTAAGATACATCAACTGGTATCAAAGCAAGTTCAAATCTTACTGGGAGGAGAGGATGCTAGAGTGCATTTTGGTTTATGTATTTTGTAGGTATTTTGTTACATGTATGAAAGAAGCCTTTCAATTTTAGATAGATTGTGAATAAGGATATATTTGGATTCTATTGAAATTATGAATATGGATAATAAGAGTAATAATTCCACTAGATAAATAATGGGAAAAGAAGCTAAAGACATGGGGAAGACTATTAGAGTTGCTGCTAGAAAGGATTGAAGAGTGAGAATGTGAAGGAGAATAAATTATATGTGAGATATGTGACTCCTTGAAATCAAAAATGGATATACTAAGGAGAGAGATAGACATGTGTAATAAGCAAAAATGCAACCATGGAAATTTACATAAGAGAGAAGAGAAGATGAAGAACAAAATTGCCATGAAAGGCAGTGTGAGAGAGGATATATTATGTGACTAGCCCATTATTGAAGACATCCTTGTGAAGGATGATAAAGATAAGAAATAATAAATTTCATCCATGGGGAGTTTCAAGAAAATTAATATTTCAACCATGTGGGGTTATAGATATAGGACAAAGATGAAGGCATCTAAGAGGAGATGCATGTGGGTGAAGAAACCAACAAGGTAGTGTTGCAAGTTTTCATGATGGAAGATTTTGTTGAGGTAGATAAAAAATTTAGACATATAGAGTTGAAATATTATTTGGAGGAATCTATAGATGAAGAGGATATGGCTTAATCAAGTACACATATGGATATATTGGTAGTTATGCAAGTTTGTACACATGTGGAGATTGTAGAGGATGATAAGACAATCATGGGAGTTATTGTGAATGGGCCATTGTTAGCCCATGGTGAAGTTGAGGATCATGAGGAGCATGTATAAATTGATGAAGAATATTTTAATTTTTCTTATGAAGAAACATTAGGTGTGATTGTTTTGAAAGAGAGTGCACATGTGGAGGAGAAGATGGATATAATGAGGGAGATGCTACAAATGGTGATATGTGATAGTGTGGATGATCCAAAATATGGTTCGATAATATGTGAACAAATATAAGTGGGATTTAGGTGGTGTATGTAATTTGGTGGGCTAGAGCTCACATGATATTATGAGATGCATGATAGAGCATATTGGTGGAGGTGGTTAGTTTACAATGGTGGGGTTCATCCCACAAGTGTGTTCATTGAGATATGGATAAGTTTTTGGTAGAGGAGGATGTTTTATGATGGGTGTGATGTAAGGGGATGTCTTGGTCATTAGTCTTCATGACCAAAAGAGTGGTTCTACCTTAGGTGTCTGATGTAAGAGCATCCAAGGGTTTTGAAAATCCTGCATCACCCAAAAATAGACTGATGTGCTTTCTTATTTTTTTATAATAAATGGCAAGTATACAATCATGATAACTCATAGGAGCTAAGTTTTTTTCAATCATATGAGAATGATGCAATGATAAAACACTATTAATATAAGACTATTCCTAATTCATTATTCATTAATGAAATGGTAGACATTATTCATCCTGGTGAGGTATCACAACACTATTCTTGATTGGTTAGGTGGCATGTGATGAATTTATATGGTGTCACATGGAGAACATGTTGGTTTCCTATCTTATCTAAAGTAGATGCTCTCCCTTTTTGACCTTGCACATGTGACAAGATTTTCACTATTCATCAATAGTGTTTCACATGTGAAAGATGGTGTCAAATTTCAATGAAGATTTGTCTTTAGCAATGATAAACCTAATTGGAGAATGTGGTTTGCCATTTCCCTTAGACCCTACTTATTTATCATGATTCATCCAAATGAGATGTGGAGAATATATGTTTTGTGGTCTCCATTATTCATTTGTAAATTTATAAAATAATGTATGTATGCTTAGTTAAGGAGGAAAGTTTGGGAATATAAGCTTGGTGAGAAGCTTGAGAGCCTCCTTGGCATGTTAGCCAAGTATTTTATGCATTTATTGGCATGCATTGATGGCATGTCCCTTTTAATTATAACCTTTTGTTGATTAATGGGAATTTGTCAGGAGATTATGTCATGAAATCCTAAGTTGTTTTATGGAGATTATGGATTTATTGAATCCATTATGTGGTTGGAGGCCACATTAGGATCGAACTTGTGATAGCCACTCGAAGCCAATATCTTAACACACTTTCAACTAGGTGTCATGACTTTTGATTAATTTAAATACTTGTTTGAAAAAAATATTTTTATTTGTTAATAAAAGAATTAATTTAAAATAAAATTAGGCCAATAAACAATGGTTTCCAAGGGGTGAAGGTGGTTGTCTAGGTTGTCCATGTAGGTGGGAAATAAACATTGAAAAAAATCCTATTTCCAATGTTAAAATAATGGTCATAAAAATTAAATTCAAAAGCTTTAAATTATAAACAATTATTGCAAATGTTGTAGGATAAGGTTTTTGGATAGATATAATTACACAAGTTTAGAGTTTTGGCTAGGGTAGAGGCCTCATGGGATGGTAAAAAATGGAATTTGGGGGGTGGAAGAGAGTTTAATGGTGGCAAGTAAGGGGTGGTGGATGAGTAGTGTGGGAGTCAGGGTGAATGGAGTTTCAGAAGCTGGAAGGGAGGATTGGATTTCATTAGAGGTCACATAGGGAGTGATAGTGGATAGAGGTTAGGGGAGGAAGGTCAAATGGGATTGGAATGGGGAGGAAGTGAGGATGGTGATGAGAGGCTAGGTGGAGGAGAAAAATAAGTGAGGGAGGAGTGGGAGTGTGGAGAATAGAGGGGTCCCTATGGAGAATAAGGTGGGAATGGTGAGGAGTGGAAGGCATAAGAGTGGAGTAAACTAGAGCTAGGAAATGAGTAGAGAAGTGGTGGGGAGATAACATAAGATGAGGCCTTTAAAAAATGTTATTTTTAATTTTTATAAATAAAAAATAAGTAAAAACATATATTAAATTAAAACTTTATATTAATAACTTTTAATAACTTTTTTTAAAATATGCCATTTAAAAAAAATAAAATAAAACTCTTTTTACCATAAATGGTTAGAATTGAAATAAATATTTCCACAAATTAGGTGCAAAATAAATTCATTTTCCATAAATGAGATTCTACCCTCCCTAAATCAACCACTTTGGTCACATCTATATAGTCATATTTGGCTTAAAATGTATGGATTTTTTAGAAACTGATTAGCAACTCATAATATTATTGTGTAGATATTGAGATATAGGTGTCTACTTTCATAAAAATGAAATATTAAAACTCATTTTTAGCTACTATGGACATGGTATAGAACACCAATATGTTCCAAACAACAACAAAATAGTGTGAATTCCATAACACAAAACCTCCAAAAGGAAGCCATGAGGAGAATAACTTATAACTCAAAGCATGATTACAATCGACCAAAGGGTTTTGGACCCTTATAAACATAATGGAAGAGGTATAATATCCCCAAAATTAACCTAAAGTGCACTTTCTTTAAAAAAAATCATAAAACAACAAAGCTAGACTAGGACATCTACTATGGTACTATATTAGAATTCTTGACTAGCTAGGATCAAGAAGATTAGACTTAGACATAGATCACATCATAAAAATAAAATAAATAAACAAATATATCTGGGTGTAATAATATGCCACTATTAATGCATTAAAACTACACTAAGATAGGGACTGACTAATACAGTGACTCTCACAACCTAGATCAAGGCAATCCATGGAAATTTGAGGTCATATTAATGCAATATGAGAGTGAGGAAAAGCTTTGATTTTATAAAGAAAGAAAGGCCTCATAAATATAGTTGGTTGCATTAATTAATGGTGATACATAAATGTAAGTGGTTAGAAGTGTTTGTATAAATTCCATTTGGTGTGCAACTTGGACATTAGTGCAAGTTGCCATGTGAGTATGCAACTTGTACTTTAGTTAAATTTTCCATGTGAGTGTGCAAATTGAACTTTAATGAAATTTTCCAAGTCTAAATAGATTTATTTTTTAAATAATAAAATTACTTACTCATTAAGTAATATTATGGTGTAATTGATAATTTACACCAATATGTGACCCTTAGGTAACCAATAAATCTTGTATGGATTGGGATGCCCCATTATTTGTAGCCTAATATTTCTACCATATTTTTTGAAACTAAATTATCTTTACTGTCACTATCAAAAATGACCTTAAAATAATTACTTATTATTTTACAAATAGTCTAGATTAAGTAATTTTTTTCATCAATTCATCTTCTTACGTGGTTAGTTTTTAAAAACACTCTCTTCATCATAAGAGTTTCACTACATTTTGGTTCTTCCATGTGTATTGGGGATACAAAAATTTATTCATCCATATGAACAAGATGATTTATTACTTCATCCCTCCCACCCTTTTTCATTAAATAATTTTAGACATTCAAAATGTCTATACCAAACATCTCTACAGTCAAAGAACTTACCCATGAATCTTCTACTTCTTCCTCTTCCTCTAGAAAAAAATGCTCTTCCCCTTTATTTTTGGTTCTGATTTTATTATGTGTTTTCTTCAACTTCATGAGTATGATGTCCTCTTCCATTTTTTTTGTTTATCTCCCTCTCATGGACCTTATTCTACCTTTAGATTTAATTTGTTTCCTTCTAGATGAATTCCCCCCCTTCAATGCACATTAGTAGGATGATTCCACCGACTGCAACATAAACTTTCTAAAGTCATCTTAAATGAAAATAAGAAGATATCTTATCTTTATTATATTCCATTTGACCAATTCTAATGGTGAGATTTTGGAACTACTCTTTTTAGTCTTTCACACTCAACTCCCTTTGCCTCAAATTTTACAACCTTTTTAACAAACTTAGTTGATAATCAAAATGTAGTAATTTACCTTTTAGCTTTGTTACAATTATATCTAAAGACTCTAGTCAGTCTCTTCCTCTTATCTCCATTTCCAACTTGCCATGATCCCACTATAAGGATGTGTGACCTTTCATATTGGTTCATTTAAAATTCAATTTCTTGGTGTCCTCAATTGACTCATAGTCAAAATATTTCTCCACCTCTATGATATAATATATAAGCTCTTGAAGGCTCAATATTCCTCCCTAGAAAGGGGTATCCAGCTTTGGATTCCTTCTCATATTTAGAATAGATTTCATAAATATATCTTTGGCTCATCCACTATCTCTTCCACTTAGATATCTTGGGTTTTTACCTCTTCATCATCACTTACATGATAAAAAATAATAGTTCCTCTTCTTCATGTAATATCCATTACATTTGACATTACTTCTATTCCTCTCAATATATTTGCCATGTTTGAAACTCTAGGTGCCCTTCCTCCTCCTCTAAAAGGATTTCCTCTGTGTTATATATCTTCACCAAAATGCAATATTTATTTTCAAATACTTCAACTTGATTAAAAAAGAGTCTCACACACACAATTTAACAAGTCAAAACCTTTATTTTATACCAATTGATGTATATTATAATGAGATGCCAAGTAAATAGATACCTTACTTCCCAAATGGATCTCTCTCTCTCTCTCTCTCTCTCTCTCTCTCTCTCTCTCTCTCTCTCTCTCTCTCTCTCTCTCTCTCTCTCTCTCTCTCTCTCTCTCTCTCTCTCTCTCTCTCTCTCTCTCGAAAAAACACATAAAAATTACCAAGAAAGGAAACTAAACTTATTTATTTCTTTAATGTTTATTATTGCTAAAAAAACTAACATCCAACCAATCTCTTTGAGCTTTATTTATTTAGAAAATGGTCTGCGTGTCATTTTTTTTTTGTAGTTAGTTTTCTTCCTCCATGCATGAAATTTGTCAACAAGGTAAAAAATTTTGCACAACAAAAAATATCATGTCAAAGTGTATGTATTAATCCAATACCATGTTTTTATTAGAATCATCTAGGTATGAGGCATCCAAGATCGAATACTAGAAGATCAAACACACAACTTTGTTATAATGATTGAAATCACAAAAGAGTAGAATAAAGACTACAATAGCATGTATTAGTGAATAAGGCTGATCTAAAAATCTTATAAAAATCTTGTTAACACACACCCAATCTCAAAGGTTTAACAGGCTCTCTGGCATAACAATAAATGGCCTACAAGCTAAACAACCTACTAAACTCTATACTAGACAAATTGTTATACTACAATACTCCACATAATCCACTTAAAATGATTTATAAGAGAGGTCCTTGTATAATTAGAGAAGAGGTATTGAGCCACATCCATTTGAAAATGAGAACATAGCTCAGTTTCCAAGTGAATAGTAGACCCATGTGTAACATGTCAAGCCCCACATGTCAACATTGGTTGTCAAATGAATAGTGCAACCATGTTGACTAGAAATAAGCATACGCATGTGAAATTATGACCTCATTATTACACATAAGTGACCTCATTATTATAACTAATAAAACTTAATATATGTGTAGGAAAACTATATAATTGATAAAAAACCTACACTAACACCCCCTTTAAGTATAACTTAAGTGGGTAGAATATTTGGGTCTCAGTAACAAGGCCTTATTAGGTACACAAGTACATTTAAATATGTCATACAAAAATAGAGATGTAACCTCCCCATATGTATAATAAAATAGATGTATCCCCTCCATAATTATCATAAATAACCCCCTAAATTTTTAAGTACAATGCACGCTAGAATACTAGACATCAGACTCATCTAAAAATGCATCCACAAGTAACCTGTGCTAACAATATTGTTTATATTATGACTGTAACTAACCTCCTAACTATTAGATCTCCAACATACACCCTTTGAAACAGGTTATTAAGGCCTAATTTCAAGGATAAACTAACATGGTAACAGTCTAAAGGCTATGGGTGACCTTATAATTAGACCAGACCTCAAGATTATGGGGATAGCTCCCCTAGTACATCACTTGTGGCTTAAAATCACTAAGACCTAATACTTTTGGGGTGAAAATGTATATAATTACAAAAAATGAACCTACTCTAAGGGGTTATGATGTTCTAATATGATCATTTATCCACTCAAATTGACCTAAACCAACACTAGTAAGCAAGACACATGACTAAATCTTATAAATCCAAAGACTCTTATGCAAAAGTTTTTCACATAGAGGTTTCACTAAGTGATAAAATCATTAGGGTAATGATTGGAGGCTTGGATCAAGGAACTTACCAATAAAATCTCCACTCTAATCTTAGACACTTATCATTCAAGCACACTATATGCAGGGTTCATTTTAGTGGGCCATATAAAAAAATACATGGAGGTCCCAAGGTGAATCAAATTTATAATAGTGTAAAATCAGTTTAGAAGGTGTATCATTGCATAAGTGAATCATACGATTCCATGTGGTGAATAAAATAATTCTTGATAGGTTTCTTTGACCCTCATAAATGAATAACAACATAGCGCAGGTGAATGCCAATATATCATAGGAAAATATCGACATGATGTAGATGAATGATGATGCAACACAGGTGAATGTTTATGAAATTTGGGTAAGCAAAAACATATGGAAAATGAATGCTAAAATGATGTGGATAGACACTGGTACTATGCAAATAGATGCTTGTGCAACACATCTAAATTTTGTCATGGTATGGGTGGATGTTAACATCATGTAGGTGAACATTGGGATGGTATGGGTGGATGCCATTACCATTATGATCATGTGTTTAATAGAAACTCTCACCAAATTCTAAGATTTTATGCTTTTAAGCTTTCCTAATGGTAGCCTTCCAACGTCTGATAGTATAAAATCATCACTTACCCATAAACTACCAATGTCCACCTATAAATTACCAACATTTTCCTATAGACTACTAGCATCCACTCATAGCCTATTGGTGGATGCCCAAAAACTATCAATGTCTACCCATAGACTACCAAAATCCACCCATATATTATTGGTATCTGCTCATAGATAGATGACATCTACCTTAGCATTCACCTATAGGCAACCTACCATTATCTACCTATAACCTACCATCATTTGCCTACATGATGCCATTGGGCACTAGTAGACTGTAGTCAATTACCCATAGGCTATCATTTCATACCATGATATAAACTATTGATTCGTGAATCCCTCCTTGGACCTAAAATACAAACCACCAAAAAAATTCCTGAAGTTACCTGATGGTATATGGTGAATTCATCAGGATTAGCTTTTGAAGTACCAACAAATTACATGTATATGAGGAAATTTATATTCAAATGTAGGTGAACCTCTCCTTGAAATTAAATTTTATTCCAAAAATTTAAGCGACCCCACCCTGTCATCCACTCCATAAAAATTTTTAAATGTCAACTTCAAAAAATGGAATATTCATAGATTAACAAAGATTTGCCACTAAAAAAAACCCTAACTATATCACCTACAGAAGACCTCATACTAACAACTAGGTGATATTAAGACCTCTTAAGTGAGGAAACCTACCATATGTGTAAATAAAACCAATATAACACACTAAACTAGTATCAAAGAATCTAAAAATAGTCATTTGCATTAATTTAAGTGGTTTACAAGATGCCAATCTAGGTAGATTTTCCTCATACCTAGATGAGGGATACCAATCAAAGCCTTAATACCTAAATATATAGAAAAATGAAGAGATAAGGCGAGGTAAAATAAAATTTAAGTAAGAGGTAGAGGTCGTAAATTACCATAATCAACTCTATCTACAATTACATCAACATAACAATCTTCATAAATCCTTCTCCATGCGTTGATGGATTTCAATGTGCCCTATAGGCATTGAGGTAGAGTGTTGGAGGCTGGGTCAAACCTATTTTAAATCCTTCATTATCATGTATATGCCTAAAATGGGTCAATTACTTATCTTATTATAGTTATAAATTATAATTGAGGTGCAATTAGGTCGTCAAGAGGCATTGAGTATCCCACTAGTCCTTGTGCATATTGACCAAGCTTAAAATTGCCTCATTCTCCATTATGATAATGTAAATGTGCTTGGATGCCTTCAAATAATAGTTAAAATGTTTTAATTCTCCTATATTCACTCTTCCAATATCCCTCTATGCCAAACTCCATCTCTTCCAGTTAACCAAGTAGGCCAAATAAGCCACTAGGCCTAGTTGCTTAGCTTTTTATGCTTGGTGGCCATGAAAGCCTATATGATACATTAATATAATATGAATGAAAAAGTCTCAAATATAAAATAATCATCATATACCATCCATCTGCATTTCCAAGTAAAAAACACTTGCAACTCTACCTTTCCTAGTTGATTAGGCTATTTCTTCTTTGCATCTGTAGAATGGTTGTTTGGTGAAGAGTTAAAAAGGCATTTTTAGGCTTTTTTTTTACATGTTATGGTTTAAAAAGATTTAAAAATTCTTAAACCACCTTTTCCAATGACTGTAAACTTTCCAAACAACTCTACACCCTGAAAACTTCACAAAACCTTGAAAAAGTACCCTTTTTCTAATAATTCCATACAGAGTCTCACTGACCAGTCTAATGGATAGGGTCTCTTCTAAGTGGAATATATGTTTTAATAATTTATTAGGTCAATTAGGAGTTTTTTAATGAAAAAATCTTTACTTTACCCAAGTTAGGTTTGTCTTACGGTTTAAGCAGGGTTTTGGAGGTCTACCATCTTAATGATGGTTCATAAAGATCAAACCTCCAAACCCAAACTTATGGTCATGTATTTTTAGTCCACAGAACTCCCTAAAACTCATAAAAATATTAGGTTCCCATGCATCTTTTTTGGATAAATGTGAGTCCAATTTGGTGAACCTTGGTCTCTCTATAGGTAGTCTATGTAGGCTAAATTCTTAGCATTCATTCATAAACATGGGCCCCTCAATTCAATTCACTCCTTCATCCATCTTGATACCATATGTGTTCCCAAATTCCCATAGGAATATCTTCTTTGATTCCTTATGATATGAAAGATATAAGTGTTAGAAGATGCAACTAGAGTTGACTACTTGGATTGTTGTAACTCAAGATGGGCTCTAAGACCAAATATGGCATTTCATTGGTTTTATCTACTTAAAACAATTTTATAATTACCTTTATCCTCCTCTTATAATTTTATAATGGTTTAGGTTTTCTTCAACATGGTAGTGAGGTTTAAGGCCTAAAGAGTGTCTTTTAGGCCTAACAAGCCTAAATTGAGTTTCAAGGTTCTAGGTCACCTATAGGTGGTTTTGGGATTTAAAATAATCATGAAACATTATTCCTCATCTCTTCCTATACTTATTAAATTATTCTAATTGCACAAAACTCCACTATGTCTCCATTCTCTCATATGAGCTTGCTTTCACTGATATGATTACCAAGCCTGAATGTTTGGTAACAAGTTCTAAAGACTTGAATGGTTTCATGTTTATTCCACCATGTTTGTGGAGTTATGACTCATACAATATGCTTCTATGATCTTTAAATATCCCTTATAATAATTTCTTCATCCATAATGTTCCCTATATGCTTACCAAATCTTGTTTAGGGTATGATGGTAATTAGGCCTATGTAGACCTAATGCTCTAATGTAGTGCCTTATTCCTTTAGTCCAAGACTTTTACTCTTATGAGACATTGTTATGTATTCTATAATTCCTTCCCCAGATGCTCTTATACTCCCATCAAACTCCTAACTTATATGATCTTCTAACCACAGGCCTGTTTAGGCCTATTTAGGCCTAATAGGCTGGTGTGAGACATTAGGCTCCTTCTGTCTCAAGGGACTTATTAATTTCAATGAGGAAATATTGATGTAATTATATAAAACAATTTATAACCCATTTTTTACTCTTTATACCATAATTTTAATGTAAGGTGTTATACATTCACTTCCCACTACTAACCCTACCTGTAGGTAGCAGTTAGGATCTTGATTGTATGTAGGTGTGCTTAGGCATTCCTTTAGCCAATTGAGATATTCATCACCATAAAACCCCTATATCATCTCCCTTACATTCCCTTGATATTCCATTAGGCCTTAGACACTCCTTTTTTAGGGTTTCATAGTTCAACCTTCCTCCTTTTGTTCCTGACTATAAGTGCCTTGTTTAGGCCTAACTAGGCCTACAAATCTGTCGATGCCCTTTTATCTATCTCATAGGATCAGGTTATTGAAAGTGGATTGAAATTATTTTAAATAAAATAGGATACCCTTTTACCTTCCTTCACTTTCATATTCCATCTACCTACAATTTTATACATTCTAACTCTCCCTTTCATGGTCCTTGATTGTGGATGTTTGTTTCAACCTAATCGAGCCTGATTAGGTTATATAGGCCTTATCCACCTTTCAAATGGATTATATCACTCTAATATTATTAATAATCCTTTATAAAACAATTCATATCCTCCTTGCTTGAACTTCATCCCTATATAGGGTTTCTTTTTATGGTTCTTTCATGTGACTACCTGTGAGTGGTAGTTAGGACCTTAATTGTACAAAATTATCTAAAGGATAAGTTCCCTTTTGTTTGAAGATATTATCCTTCCTTACCAACACTCATTACCTTTAATTTTTTTATTATTCATACTTAACCTTATGTACTTAAATACAATGGTGGCTCTTGGTCCAAACTACCCTAATTCTAGTAGTCAGCTTGTAGGTGATCTTATTGGGTCTATTGACTATGGGAGGTTTGTCTTGAATAGTGGGCTGAGGGTTAAGGTTTATCTTTTTGGACCCTACTTGATCAATTTTCCATATCATGTAGGCCCTTTCGATCTTATTTGAGGATCTTCTCCTTTTTATACCTCCTTCTAATGGTGACCATCTATGTGTCTAGTCTACCTTGAAGGATTTATGGTGATTGAGTAAGAGTTGATATTACAAAATAGACTAAGGTGAGGATGTTCCTCTTATAGGTATCAAATTCATGACTTAGGTTTGAGTTACACATGTTTTTTTTAAAACAATATGATGAGATATCCACACCCACCACATTTCTACTTTACAAAATGAGGTAACCATGCACACATGATAGTCCACTGGAAATAAGACTTGAAGAAAACCTAAAACTAATGGTGGTTCATTTGAGTGCTTGGTAGAAACATATAATTTCAATTGTATTCCATGTAAATATTACACAACCTATAACCACCATTTAGTTACATCATCAAGCTTTGAATACCCTACAATATATGGAAACCTATCTATAATCTGCAAATTGATAGAACATGAATATTTTCTTGATCTCACACCTCCACATGTGTGAACCAGGGGTGGAGATTGATGTATATGGTCTATTATGACCTCAAAAACACACATCAAGTGTTGGTCTGAAGAAACTCCTCAAAAATGCACCAAAACCATTGTATTTTTAACCTTTATATAGATGAAGAAGCTCACTAGAGTGCCCAAATTTTTAACATTTGTTCATAAATTATAGGGAATCAATGAGTATGCAAATGCCATAAATATGAATTTAAAGATACCCCTTTAATTTCACCAAAGTTTTAGATATTTATCTTCTCTCTCCTATCCTTACTATCCATAAACTTGAAGGCTTTCTTGAGCTACAAAGGAGCTTAGTGGAAGGGATAGGTCAGTTTTTGACCTATTTAACATTATATATTCATGAAACTTCTCCTATACATATAACATTATCTCATCTAAAATCTATAACCCCCCTATGTATGGAGCTAACCTTACAAGTATGTATAACCTATAAAAAATAGTTGAAAACTCATATTTTCCTATGTTTTATTCATGTTTCTATCCTTGAACTATCATTTGAGTGAAAATGGAGTGAAAACATGAGTTAATTGACATTTGAACTAGTGGTAAAATTTTGGATAAGATGAAGAGGCATATTTTGGCATGTGTGGGGCCCATTTGGCTAGTGGAATGTGAATGTAAGCCTTAAAATGGACCTTTTATGGCATGAACAACATAGTTATGACCATATGGTGATAATAGCACCAATTTCAAGACCTTTAAAATGTAATTTTTATCAAAACACTCCCCCTTTTCAAAGGTTTTGAATTCAAATAGACTTATAATGGGGATTTGTAGGTCATTTGACGACTTTAGTGAGCTTATGTAGGTTTGAAACTACTTGAATAGGTAAACCATGAACAATGAAATTAAACACTACAATAGACCCTCATATTATTACCTTGAAAAAGGCTTAAAACCTTTACATCCTACTAATAAAGGTATCTATTCAAGAAATGTCATACAGTAGGCATAAAACTATAAGGATCAAAAACCTCATTTTCTCCAAATTACTTTAATATTTGGTAAATGACCTTAACCTTGAAAAATAGTGCTTAGACCATGCTTATAGACCTCCAAATCATTTTACACTCTTCCACTTACACAATGACCATCACCAGGACCTAGTACACATCACCAATAGACCCAAGATGTCCATGACACATGAATTGATTATCAGAATCTATGACACACCATGACACATTTAATGAGGATTAAAGACTTTAAATAGACATTTATGAGACCATGATAGTGTAGGTACTATAGATAAGCTTAGAGGGGTTTTCATACAAGTTTTTTTATTGTAGGGGTTGACATTTGGCCTATGTGGCCAAAATCTTGATTTTTTTGGCAACTCTCAAGGGTGACAAGCCTGATTGTCAAGAGAACCCACTCACACATGGTAATAAGACTTGATGACCATTATTGGGATGCCAAAGAGACCTGACACTTAATGACACCTCTTAGGACTAAAACAAATCACAAGACACAACAAATAAAACTAAATAAATAACACCTAAACCTAATAAACCACACTAACACCTCAATAAAGAAACAAGATAAGACACAAAAATAACAAGGCAACAGACACACTAAATTTGTGATGACCACTCATTGAAATAAGACAAAAAACTATTAGAAATAAATAACTAGAACACACCTCATTTCTCCTCTAGGATAAAAAGTGAAACTCCTTTGATCATGTTCACTCCATGTGTTTAGATTACCACATGATGATTGAAGTGCAATCAGGTACTATTTATTAAATGAGGGCTCCTACTTACAGTTGAAGACATTGTCATGCTGATACCCTCTCAATAAGGTAGTTGGATCATCTTGCTCAACCCTTATCTACATATTTTGACTATATAAGTCCAACACCCAATCATAATCATCCCATACTTGTCTTATCTTCATGAATAACCTTATCTCTGTTTCAATCATATGTTACTCTTGATCAAGCTGAGTAGTTTAGAGAAACTCTTGTAGTATTCTTGGAGAGTTGTCCTCAAGGATAGAAAAATTTTATTTGATGGAATCTTGAGGCCAACAAGGATTAGTTTCTTGTTTTATTAATGAGAATGTATATTCAAGTGAGAGGAGTGGGTGATAACCTTGTTTGAGGATCTCAAATAGGAAACCTTCAATTAGAACTCCTTAAGATGGCATGCTTGAAGGGATACCTACTTCTAGCTTGATAGGACTATTTTTCTCAATCTAAATTTAATCATCTTCAAAGAAAGATTATCCTAATTTTATGATCTCAAAAAATTACATTGATTAGTTCTCACCTAGCTCAAGTTTGGTATGACTCTCTTCAAGTTGAATAGTAATAGGTGTAGGAGTACACACATCATAGTTTGAAATATCACCTTCTTGATAATACTTATAGGTCTATAAGTCATTTTATGCTATCTATGATTAGTCATTTAAATTTCCTTCATCATTAACAATAGTTTGATGATTCTTCATGCTCTCAAAGTTACCTTATCCATCACCTTCATTGGTTGGTCTATACCTTGCTTATGCAATTGCTATAACTTCTTAAGGACTATCATGATGTATGGAAGCTACCATGTCACCAAGGAAGTCTTGGGAATCATCCTCTTCTTATCAAACTGAAACATCTTTCTCTTATGGCTCATCTTGTTCTTTCAGCCTATCTTCTTCCATATCTTTGAAGGCCAAGTTGCATTCCTTCTTGCCAAGAGGTGTCCCAATGACAAGTTATTCTTTAAGTTCACTCAAGCCATAATTATTAGCTACTAACTCAATTTTATTTTATTTCCTCACCTCTTCAATAATAGGCTCTCTCTCAAGGAGTGGTATGGGAGATATTTGGAATGACTTTAGGAGAGATTTCATGTATGTCTCATTCCCCTCATTCAGCTACTTACTCCTAACAACCATCACCGCCTCTTCCTTGTACACATTGCCTTGATTGGATTTCTATGAGGGGAAGGCCTTAGACTCTTAAGGAGGGAGGTATGGGGGATAATTGATTTCAAAGCTTCCTTTGGCTTCAAAAATTTGATCTATTCTTGATTGATCTCCTCTTCCCCTTGACTACAACATTTGTTTCCAAGATGAAAACTTAGATGTAGGGTTTTCCTTCACATGTGGTGTAGCTTGAGGAAGGAATGAAGGTATCTTAATATGAGATTGTGTTTCTCTTATTGATACTATTGACTAATGTATATGTTTGTTTGCAAGTTCAATCTAATTTTTTAGGTGAGATTCAAAATCAAGACTTGGCTTATCAGGGATCTGCTCATGTTGACTAGTCTTCTCAATGCATACTTTTTCCTCTTCTTGTACTTTCTCTTGGATAGACCTCAAAGTAGGAAATTTTGGAAGGGATTTTGGGGAACCTTGGGGAATTTGACACTCATTTATTTGGAACTTTTGAGGGAGGATGGGTAGTTCAATGGAGGAATGATATGATATGGAGGAGGGAACATAATGCTAATGATGGTGAACTTTTTTCCCTCATATGCTACTAAACTCTCCTCTATCTTTGAAACTATACCACATCTATCAATCATGTCACTATTTTCCCATGAATGACCTTATCTTTTGAAAAATGTCCACTCTCTCTTAGCTTGTTACTTTGAAGTTCTCATGTTCTCAATCACATGTCTAGGGATTTATTATCCATAGTTATTTAGTGTGTCAATGCTCACCATGTGTCTTTATTAGCTCAATAAGGTCTATTTAAGGATTGATATGGATTGAATTTAAACATGACTAGGATGACTAGGAACATCATGATGTTGCCATGGCTGATTAGGTTGATAAGTAAGTTGTAAGGGAGTTGAATGAGGCTCATAAGGGGGGTCAGAGTGGTGTACTTGGTATTGAATAGGATAATAGGCATAATGGGGTCTCACATATTATTTACAAGGGTGAATGTAGGGCTGGTAGGGGTTATAATAAGGTTGATAGGGATCATCATATAATTGGAATGAATCATAGGCCTATTGATAAGGAAGTGAGTGATAGAAATTTTCCCCATCTGCATCCATATCTCATTATAATACACATAAATAACAATGAAATATCAAGAACAATTGTTCTTACCATGAGATGATGACCTTATAATGACACGTGTTATAAACTTTTGAATACAAACTTTGCATGTGAGTGTTTGAAGCTACTTGAGATGATTAAGATGATGTTGATGAATGTTCCAATGCTTGAATCTAGTCCCATTGGGCATACCATAACTATTAGCTCTCCATCCTGCACCCTTTAAAGGAGGTTGTTTATTCATACCTTCAAGTTTAGACTAAAATGGGAATGGCCTAAAGGATGTGGGTAACCTTAAAATTAGACAAGACCCTTAGATTATGGGGCTAGATCCCCTAATACATCACTTGTGTCTCAGAATCACTAGGATCTACTAATTCTAGGGTGAAAGGGATAGAAATACATAAAAGGAACCTAATCTAAAGGGTGGTGATATAACAATATGATCATTTATCCACTCAAATTGACCTTAACCAAAACTAATAAGCAAGACATGACTGAATCTTATAAATCCAAGGACTTATATGAAAAAGTGTTTCACATAGAGGTTGTACTAATTGGTTAAAGCATGAGGCTAATGATGGGAGACCTGGATCAAGGCACTTACGATTCAATTATCCACTCTAAGATCATCCACTTATCATTCAAACACACTATATGACTTGCACAACACCTCATACTAGTAACTAGGTGAGATTATGACCTACTAAGGGAGGAAACCCATCATATGTACAAATCAAAATAATATAACACACTAAAATAGTATAAAATAGTCTAAAAATATTCATTTACATTAACTTAATAGGTTTATAATATGTCAATCTAGGTAGAATTTCCTCATATCCAGGTGAGGGATACCAATCAAGGCCTTAAGTCCTAAATATATAGCATAATGAAGAGATAATGAGAGGTAAAATGGTGTGGATATGAGAGTTAGATGTCATAAATGACCATAATCAACTCTATATGCCATTACATCAACATAATAGTCTTCATAAATCCTTCTCCATGTGTTAGTGGATTTCAATGTGCCCCTTAGGCATTGAGGTAGAGTGGTGGAGGCTGTGTCAGACCTATTTGAATCATTTCAAAGAATGGATACACAAAAAAAGTGTTATTTACTTCTATTATGATAGTTACAAAGTATAATTGAGGTGCAATTAGGCCTTTAAGAGGCGTTGAGAAACCCACTAGTCCTTATGCATGTTGACCAAGCTTGAAACTACCTCTTTATCCATTATGATCATGGAAAATTTACTTGGATGCCTTCAAGGAAAAATTATAATTTTTTAATTCTCATGTATTCACTCCTCCAACAACCATCTATGCCAAACTCCATCTCTTATGGTTGACCAAGTAGGCTAAATAGGTTACTAGGCCTAGTAGCTTAGGTATTTGTGCTTGGTGGCCATGAAATCCTATATGAGACCTTAAGATAATATGAATGGGTGAGTCTTATATCTTAAAAAATCATCATATATCATGACATAGGCCTTTATAAATAAAATACACCTTCAACTTTGCCTTTCATAGTTGACTAGCCCATTTCTTCTTTACATCTATAGATTGGCTATTTGGTGAAGAGTTAAAAAGGAATTTTCAGAAATAATTTTGGATATATTATTAATTTATAAGTTGAAATAAGTATTAAACCACCCCCTCTAAATATTGTTAAATTTCCAAACAACTTTACACTCTACAAACATCACAAAACCATGAAAAAGTACCCTTTTATGATAATTTTATATAGTGTTCGTATAGACCAATACCATGGGTAGGGTATTTTATAATTTTAATATATTTTTGAAGATTCTATCAGGTCAATTAGGAGTGTTTGAGTTCAATAATCTTCACTTTTCCCAAGTTGCATCTATCTTAATGTTTAAGCAAGGTTTTTGAGGTCTACCATCTTAACGATGGTTCATAAAGATCAAACCTCCAAACCCAAAATTATGGTCATGGATGTTTATTCAATATAACCCCATAAAAATCCTAAAAATATTAGTGTCCCATGCATATTTTTTGGAGATATGTGAGTGCAATTTGGTGAACGTTGAGCTCTCTATAGGCAGCCTGTGTAGGATAGCTTCTTAGAATTCATTCATGAACATGGGACCCTTTATCCAACCCATTACTTCATGGATATTTATTCAATATGGGTTACCAAATACCACTAGGAGTATCAACCTTCAGTCCTTATGTTATGAAAGATACAAGCATTGGAAGATGCAGCTCGAGTTGACTACTTGCACTGTTGTATTTTGAGATAGGTTCTAAGACCAAATTTGACATTTCATTAATTTTATCTGCTTGAAACAACATTATTATTTTTATACTCTTCCTATACCTTTATATTTCCATAAATTCTATTTTTAAATGTTTATGTGTGCTTCAACATGGTAGTGGGGTTTAAGGCCTAAAGAGTGTCTTTTAGGCCTAACAGGCCTAAACTAAGATTTAGGGGTCTAGGTCACATGTAGGTGGTTTTGGGATTTATAATAATAATTAAAAATTCTTAACTACCTATTACCAACCTTCTTCATCTATTTTAACTACCCAAAACTCCACTCTATCTTCATTCTCTCATATGAGATTGTTTTGAGTGATATGGCTGCCAAGTCTGAATGTCTAGTAGTAAGTGCTAGAGGCCTTAATGGTTTCATGTTTCTTCCACCATGATTTTGGAGTTATTAATAATAAAATTTTATTATAGGATCTATCAATATCCCTTCTAACAGGGTCTCCATCCATAATGTTGAATGTATGCTTACTAAATCTTGCTTAAGGTTTGAGGGTAATTAGGCCTATGTAAACCTAATGCTCTGGTCTAGTGACTTCTTCCTTATATTAAATACTTTTAACATTATGATAAATTTTTATTCATTATCTACTTCCTTCCCCATATTCTCTTAAACTCCCATCAAACTCCTAACATGTATGAGCTTCCAAATCTTACACATTGACCTATTTAGACTTATTTAGGCCTAATAGGCCTGTGTGAGCCATTAGGCTCCTTTTATCTCAATGGATTTCCTAATATAAATGGTTAAATAATATTTTAATTCCATAAAACAAGTTATAACCCCATGTTTACTCTTTATATAGTCATTTTCATGTAAGGTGTTGTACATTCACTTCCCACTACTAACCCTGCCTATAGGTAGTATTCAGGGTTTTGAGTGTATGTAGGTGTGCTTAGTCTTTATTTTACCCATTTGAGATATTAATCACCATAAAACCCATAACTCATCTCCCTTACATCCCATTTAGATTCCATCAGTACTTAGACACTCCTTTATGCATGGTTTCATAGTTCAACCTTCCTCTTTTTTATCCTGACTATAAGTGCCTTGTGTAGGCCTAACTAAGCCTGCTAATCTATCAATGCCCTTTTATTTGTCTCAGAGGCTCAGGTCACTAAAATTATATTTATTTTATTTTAAACCAAATAGTATACCCTCTTACCTTCCTTCACTTTCATCTTCCACCTACCTGCAGGGTTATACATTTTAACTCTCCCTTTCATGGTCCTTGAATGTGGGTGTTTGCTTCAACCTAACTAGGATTGATTAGGTTATCTAGGAATTATACACCTATAAAATGGATTATATAACTCTAATATTATTAATAATCCTTAATAAAAAAAGTTAGATCCTCCTTGATTGAACTTCAGCCCTATATAGGGTTTCTTGGTGTGGTTCTTTCATGTGATTGTTTGTGAGTGGCAGTTAGAACCTTAGCTATACAAAATTATCTGAAGGACAAATTCCATTATATTTGAATATATTATCCTCCCTTACCAACACTCAATACCTTTAAAGGGGTTCTCATTCATACTTCACCTTATGTACTTAAATACAATGGTGGCTTTTGGTCCAAACTACTTTGCTTCCAGTAGTCAGCCTATAGGTGATCTTATTGGGTTTGCTAACTGTGGGAGGTCTATCTTGAATAGCTAGTTAAGGGTGAAGGTTTTATCTTTTTTAACATACCTTCTCTATTTTCCATATCTTATATTCCATTTGGATCCTCTTTTAGGCTCGTTACCTTTCTATAACTTCTTCTAACAGTGCCCACCCTATGTGTGTAGCCTACCTTGAAGGATTTGTGGTGACCGAGTAAGAGTTAATTTTACATAATAGAATAAGGTGAGGATTTTCCTTTGATATGTATCAAATTTGTGACTCATTTTTGAGGTACACATGCTTTTAAAATAATAATATGACATATCCACACCTACTCCATTTCCACTTTGCAAAATGAGGTAATAGTGCACACATGATAGTCCACTAGAAAGAGGACTTGAACGAAACCTAGAACTAATGGTGGCTTAGTTGAGTGATTTTGAGAAGCATATAAGTTTAAGTGTAATCCATATAACTATTACACAACCTATAACCACCATTCACTTACATCATCAAGATTTAAACACCCTGCAATATATGGAAACCTATCTGCATTCTACAAATAGAGAGAACATGAATATTTTCTTCCTCTCACACCCCAAAAAATGTGAAATAAGGGTGGACGGTGATGGATATGGTCTAAAATGACCTCAATAACATAAACCAAGTGTTAGTTTGAAGAAACTCCACAAAATGCACCAAAACCATTGCATTTCTAACCCTTTCATAGATGAAGAAACTCACTAGAGTACCCATATTGTTACCATTTGCTCATAAATTATATGGAATTAATTAGTAGACAAATTCCATGAATGATAATTTCAATAGACCTTATTCCTTTCCCCAAATTTTTATATCTTGATCTTCTCTCTCCTATTTGTATTATCCACAAACCTGAAAACTTTCCTAGGCTACAAAGGAGCTTGGTGGAAGGGAGAGGTCATTTATTGACTTGTTTGAAATTATTTGATCATTAAAATTCTCCCAGACATTTGACATGAGCTCATCTATAATATTTTACCCCCCTCTGTATGGACCTAGCTATCCAATTATGTATAACCTATAAAAAAAATAGTTGAAAACTCTCCTTTTCTTGCATTTTCTTCATGTTTCTAACCTTGAACCACCATTTAAGGGAAGAGGTAGAGAAAAAATGAGTTAATTTACATTTGAAACTATTGGTATAGTTTTGGGGAAGCTCAAGGGGCATATTTTGGCATGTTTGGGCCCATTTAGCTAGTGGGAAGTACATGTGAACCTTAAAATAGACCTTTTATGGCATAAAATGCCTAGTTGTGACTATATGGTGACAATGGGACCTATTTAAATACCTTAATAATATATTTTTTATCAAAACACTCCCCCCTTTCAAAGGTTTTCAATGAAAATAGACTTATAATGGGGATTTGAGGGTCATTTGACAGCTTTAGGGGGGTTTTGTAGGCTTGAAATGACTTGAATAGGTAAACAATGAGAAATGACATTAAACACAATAATAGACCTTCATATTATGACCTTGGAAAAGGCTTGAAACATTTAAATCCTACCAACAAAGGTCTCTCTTCAAGCAATGGCATACAATAGGCCTAAAACTATAAGGATCAACAACCTCGTTTTCTCTAAATTACCTTAATATTTTCTAAATGACCTTAACATTGTAAAACAATTCTTAGACCACACTTATAGACCTTCAAAGCATTTGAAACCCTTCCACTTACACAACTACCATCATGGGGGCCTAGTACACATCACTAATAGACCCAAGACACTCATGACACATGAATTCATAATCAAATTCTATGACACACCATGACATTTTTAACAAGGATCAAAGACTTTCCATAGACATTTATGAGACCATGACAATTTAGGTTATATATATTAGCTTAGAGGGGTTCTCATGCAAGTTTTTCTAATTATAGGGGTTGACATTTGCCCTGTGTGGCCAAAATGTCAACACTACCAGATCAAACATCACTTGATGATCTTCGACACTCATAAGTATTATGCAATAGGGTGTGAAATGGGGATCTAGGGGTGTAATCACCTAATGCACTCCTTGTCGTGGTACAAGGTGAGGTTGAAGGGCATAGCCTTGATGCCAAATGCAATTTAAATCTTGTGTGGCTCTTAGAAGTGACCAAAAAATTCCAAATTCTCCTCAAAAAAGCTTCTCAAAATGAATGTCAATTTCTACTAAAAATGCATCCATTTAGTAAAATAAATGCCACCATTGTTAATGTAATATTGTCATAATTTTTTTATTTTTTATTTTTTATAAATAAAAAAATTAAAAATAACTAATTCAAACAAAATAATGGTGTGAGTTGGATTTGAACCTTTGACCTCCCACCACACTTTGTTCTTACAAGAATGGCCCCACCAACTAGCCTATAAGATCTTTATGAGATAAAACACACTATTTAATATTTAAAGAGTGAAATCATTAACCTTTTTGAATTTGAAGCATTGTAGACATGTTTTGAGGATGTGGGTGGTGTGTGAAGCAGTGTGAATGGCATGGACAGCCTGTAAGGCTATTGGGAGGTTATCTTTGACCAGCTAGGTTTGAACATTGGGTAGATTGAGTAGTTGGTGACTTGAAGCTAATGTATAAGCCTTATATTGATGGTTGAGCCAAAAAAATGTAGCTTATTTTAGTTTATCCAATGCACAAGTCATGGAGGTTCAAAACACCCTAAATAATCACTATGGATAAAAATGCCTTAAAAGAGATCAAAGAAGCCTAAAAGGCCTTTTTCAAGCCATGATAATATCCTCCAATGGTATGAAATCATTATAGGTCATGTGACTCTCTAAAATGTGGTTAAATAGAGATTTAAAAAAATACATTGCAAGCTAAAACACCATAAAAAATTATCATGAACACATTACAAGTGTGATTTTGATAAAATGTCAATGGTTGGTTTTCAAGGGTAATATGGAATGGAGAAAACTATGAGCTTGGTGAAATTTCAGGTAAGAATTCATCCCAACCAAACCATGAATATGCCTTGACCAACATGTAAGGTGATTTCTTGTGAGACATTGACTATAGTATGAATTCAAGTTGTTGGAGGGTGTCAAAATCCAAACACTAGAAGATTAAATGCAAGCTTAAGACAAACACCTGATGGTTGAATACCCTCTTATGGATCTACAATCAAACTTATATGTTAATACATAAGAAAATACATGTAAATGAAATATTTAGGAGAATAGACTACTCAAGATTTTAAAAAACAAAATAGAAATGATGTTCATTTACCAGCTCTACTCGGATACCATGTTAGAATTTTCTATGTATGAGACATCCAAGATCAAATACTAGAAGATTAAACACATAACTTTGTTACAATGATTAAAATCACAAGAGAGTGGAATAGAGACTGCAATAGCATGTATTAGTGAATAAGGTTACTATACAAAGCTTAAAAAAATCTTGTTAGCACAAACCCAAGTCTATAGGCTTATCGGGCTCTCTAGCACAACAATAAATGATCTACAAGCTAAACAACCTTTTGAACTCTACATTGGACAAACTGATAAACTATAATATTCCACACTATCCACTTTAAATGACTTGGAGGATAGATCCTTATATAAGAAGAGAAGAGGTATTAAGCCACATCCATTTGGCAATGAGAACACAACTCAATTGCCAAGTGAATAATAGACCCATGTGCAACATGTCAAGCCCCACAAATCAACATTTGTTGTCAAATGAATAGTGCAACCACGTTGACTAAAAATAAGAATTTTCATGTGTAATTATGACCTCATTATTACACCTAAGTGACCTCATTATTCTATCTAATCATGCTTTGTGTGTGTGTGTGTGTGTGTGTGTGTGTGTGTGTGTGTGTGTGTGTGTGTGTGTGTGTGGGAAAACCATATAATGGATTAAAAACCTACACCAATAGTTTTTAGATAATGCAAGATTGCTTATGAACCTAAATGCTTCTGCATCAACTCCCCATGCATTGAAAACATATATTCATAGAAGCATCATGGATGATATATATAAATCATAAGTTTAAAATTAACTAAGATAAAACCATTAGATCTATTGTCAACAAAACTACATTACTATTTAGATCACTATCTTGAAATATGATGTGGATGTATTAATAATCTCGAGTACACCAAGCTCTCATTTTGTTCGATATTTTATTTTATCCAATTGTGGGTATTCTCTCATAATCTTCACATAGAGTAAACTCACTTTATTCCATGATATCAGTGCATGTGTAAAATTTTAAATAATGAACCAAAATCATAGGAGCATGTTGTATCAAGATGTCTATAGTATTATAAGATCTCTACCATATTTTACTACATATTTAGAGGAAATTTATGCTCTCTACAAGATCTTATTCATTAAGAGTATCAAAGATGTGTAGCTTTATTGATTAGAGAGATCATTAAAAACATAGTTGGTCTCCTTAATATTCATCATTAAAAATCTTTGTTTCATGGTTCAACTTCACTTCTTTATTCAAACTTAATTTTAAAGGCACAAATAGTCCCACTATTCTACTCAACAATCATAAGTTTTCAGGATAAATTTTTGAAAATCATAGCTCTTTTTCTATTTTATCTCATTTTCTTTTTCAAGCTCTTATTTGAAGTGTAATTCTATTATAGTGCTATTAACTTATTATGGTTATTAATGGACAATTTAATTATATGTTCATATTCATATCCTAACTTTACTAGATAAAGTGAATAATAAATATGTCATTATGATAATTTTAATGCTCACTTTTTTAATTATTAATGAGCGATTGAATGGACCCATAACCATCTAGAACACAACTAAGGGGTCTAATTCTCAAACTATCATCTATCAATATGTCAATTGTGTTTCACCTTATATAGTTTGCTTGATTGTTTGTAGAATTTGAAACTAAGTTGCTCTAATAAGAATGCACTCAATTAACCATTACGCTACGGCCTGCAAGACAAAAAAAAATTGACATAGTTTTAGATGTTTAGATTAACTAAATTACACCTCTCAAAGTGGGACATGGGAGTGGGATTGGCTCTTTAATATCTGGGGTGCATTTTATGTGGTCCCATGGTCACCTTTTTTAATTGACTGATGGGCCAATTGGGAATAGAACCTAGGTCAATGGTTATAAAATTCTAAAAAATATAACATATTTTTAAATGTTTGGATTAACTTAGGTACACCTCTTGAAATGGGACATGGGGTAGAAGTGGTTCCATAATATCTAAGGTGTATTCTATGTAGTCCACATCAATAAGTGTGACCCCTACCTCAAATTATCCCATGACTACTTTTTGAAGTGTCCTCATAACCACTTTTTGAAGCATTCAGTGGCCCGATATAAATGGAACCTATATCCATAGTTACAAAATCCTTAGTCCTCACCACTAACCCAAGCCCTTATACCCTATTTAAGCTCACATATTAAAATATTAATTCAAATTTTAAAATAAACATAACATATTTTTGAAATTATAAAACATTACCATAACATGTATAACAAGTATGGATGGGGAACTTAAAATCAAGAATATAAATATAATGTATATTCACAAGATGATGTTAATGAACCCTTTTTATATTTTTCAATTAAATATTTTAAAATAATCATTTGATTTGTATTCTCTCTATCGACATTCATGTTATTCACAAAAATATTTTATACCCCCAATTGGTTTTATTTGATGATGATGTTGAATAAAAAACTTCTGTATTTTTTATGTGATTATTAGGTTTATTTTTTTGAATTATCTAAACATTACTAGATTCACTAAATTACATCTAATTTTGGTATCTTTGATCAAATTTTAGAGTAAACATATATTGGATTACAATGTTGAGTAGTGTATACTTAAATCAATGAGATCTTAAGCAATCACGATTAAGGGGTATTCATATCAACAAAGTCATCTAGGGAACAATCCTATCCCTATCTATTCAACTTTCTATATTAAAAATCTAGAAGAATTTTTACCTTAGTGAATAGATATAAATAACTATCATCCTTACCAATTAAGCTACAATACCTTCAATTATTTATTTAGTTCATTTAAATATTCAATAAATTAATTAAATTATAACTTACTCCTCTATTCCTTCAAATTAAACTTTTGTGTTAATATTTTTGATTTAAAAACAAATTTTTTTATGAATATATCTCATTATTATGATTATTAGGTTCAATTAAATACTCACCTTAAAAATAATTTTTAAATTTTTATTCTATTTTTCAATAGATTAATTAAAACTTCAACAATCATACTCCCCTTTTTCCTCACTCGTTCACCACTAACCATTCCCCATTCCCATTCTTTGCACTCCTCCCCCTTCCAAATTACACCTTCAAATTATAGATTTTTAGTTTAATTTTATTATTATTTAATTTTCAATTAAAAAAACTAAGCCGATCTCCCATTTACATGTTAGGTTGTCTAACATAAACTACCAACCCCTTTCTACAGTTTAAGGTTTGATTTATTCTTATAAGTTTTAAATACTAATTGAATGCTTTAATTATAAATGCTCTTTTATCGTGAGCAATAAAAAGTGGAAGATGAAAAGTATATGTGATAATCAAAAATATTTAACTTTCGCTAGAACTTTAAAAGTGGCTCGACCCCATCTAAGGAAACGCTATGTCTTTAATCTCAAAAAACAAATAGCCAATAAATTGGTTTATACTTTAGGCCATAAATTAGGGGTAAATGTGATTCCCCATAATAAAACAATAAAATCTGTCTATAAATAAAGAATGTTACTTTAGATTGGGAGTAACTAATGAATGATGGGGTAACAAGGAGATGATGAGGCATATAAAGGGGTATGAACTTAACCTCCCTATATCAATAGGATAGGGATAGATGTGGAGCATACATATTTCCTTATTTATATATAGATATTTTTGAATTGAGCATATAGATGTTAGGTTCTTAACTTAGTAGTGTTTTCAATTGAATTAGGGTAATCTATTTATTTTGGTGATTGTTAATAGATATATAGTCGATAAGAGTTAAAGTCGTAAAGATGAACATTTGAAATAAAAATATTCTTTTGATTCTTATTGTTTCATTATCCACATTTAAACTATTTGAAAAAAGGTTTTATATATAAAATTGAGTTAGTTTGATTATAACATCAAACAAACAACCTTTAAGTTTTTGTTTTAATTATTGAGTTTAGTTAAATTTTAATTTAAAAATAATTATATTTACCTTTTTATTGTGATGTTCAATAGATTAATTAGATTACAACCATCCATTCTCCCTCCTCAAATTAAACATTTGTTCTTGTGTTTTTAATCTAACTCTAGAAACATGTAGTTTTCATGACTCTGTCTTACGATTGTGATTATTACGTACAATTCAATAGTCACCTTAAAAATAGCAATTTAAATGAATTAATTAGAAATCCAACAATAACACTTAAATGCTTTTATTATCAACCATATATTATTAAGAAGTGATGGAAGAATAAAAGTATGTATGATAGTCAAAATTAATTAGCCACTAGACTCAAAAGTGACACAAGTGACACAATCCCATTTAGAAAAGGGGTAATGTCTCAAATATCAAAAAGGTTTATTCATTAGACTCGTGAAAAAAGAGAAATATATATGATAGTCAAAATTAATTAGCCACTAAACTCAAAAGTGACACAAGTGACACGATCCCATTTAAGAAAAGAATAACATCTCAAATCTCAAAAAAGTTTATTCATTAAACTAATAAAAAAAAATATGTATAGTAATCAAAATTAATTAATTACTAAACTCATAAGTAACACAAGTGAAAGGATACCATTTAAAAAAAGGTAATATCTCAAATCCCAAAAAAGTTTATTCATTAGACTGGATTACACTGGTTTATACTTTAGGCCTAAATGTAGGGGTAAATGTCATTCCCCACTTTCACTCTATAAAGAACAAGACGATCGGATCTATCCATGAATAGAGAAGGTTGCTTTAGATTTGAAGTAACCAATGATTCATAGGAAATGAATGATGGGGCGACGGAGGAGGATGAAGCATATAGACGGGAATGCCCTTGACTTCCTATATCAATAGGATAAGGAGGCGTATCTACCCTCTCAGTTATATATATATATATATATATATATATATATATATATATATATACACATATACACATACCCAAATAGACTGTAGAAGTTGAGTCCTTTGCTTAATAACGTCTTAACATACACCGCGTTTTGCACACTTCTATGATTTTCAATAGAAAAAACTAGTTGAGCATTAAATAAATTAATGCAATAGCGAGCAGAACCAGAGAGAAGAAAAGACAAATGTGGGAATACTGACCAGGGGTGTCCACCACATTTAATGTTCGGCCGTCGTTCCACCTACTTTGCTCTAACTGGCTCTCTTTTGTAGCAGAGGAAGATGACCACCCTGGTGCGAAGGCATGGCGTCCAAGGATGGAATTACCCGTTGAACTCTTTCCATTGCCAGTGCGCCCCATCAGAACTATAGTTGTGCCTTCCATTCAAACTAAACCACCCAAAACAAGCTGTGTAAAGCCTAGCTGAAACAAAACTTCATATATAAAAAATTTCAACCTCTAACTAAACTGCAAATCAACACAGAGCTAATCAATTTTCCTCTGATTTCAACCTAAAAATCGCCAAAATACCTTCGTTTAAACCCCAACTCACTAAATCGCAGCTAATCGCGGCTCTGACCTTAACTCAATGGTTGTCAAAAAGACCAAAACCCTGTTCCGTAGTTTGTGCTAGAAATCTATTTGTTTAAAACGACGGAAACAAGCATTGCGTTGAGAATAAGGCAGGGTGGCGATCAACGAATAACTTTATCATGAAAATTCTCGTACCTCAAAAGCTAAATGAATATTTTTATGACAGCGCAACATTCCCTGTCCGCAAAAGCACAAAGAATATAGGTGATGTGAAAAAAGCAGAGTCTGAGAGATGCTATTCTGAAAAATCCAATGGTGATACTTAGGGTTTAATTGTAAGGGTGTTTATTCTAAATGGATCAAGCTAATTAGCAACTAAAACTCACACTATAGTATGGCATGCCACGTATGCATGTTGCCTCTCATTTTTGAGATTTGTTCATCCAACCATGTTAATGTAATTTTTTTATCCATAATTTAATGGTGATACTAACTTAAGGTTTAATTGTAAGGGTGTTTATTATAAATGAAATAAGTTAATTAGCAACTAAAACATACATTACGATATGGCATGTTACATATGCACGTCGCTTTTCATTTTCGAGATTTGTTCATTCAATTATATTAACTTATAGTTAATACAATCTTTCTATGCGAGTCTTCTATTCTTTGATTAATCTCAAATATTTAGTTTGATTTTTATTAAGTGTAAGGAGCATTATGTGGGAGGATTTTAGGGAAAAGGGAAGAAGTATGTGTAGACTGAACAATGTGAGAGTATATTAGTTAGAGTTTTATTAAGTGTAAGGAACAATTTGTCAGGGAATTTTAGGAAAAAGGGAAGAAGTATGTGGATTGAACTCAAAAAAAAAAAATTATTAGATATGTTAGATATGAATAAAGAATGTGATTCGATTCTTTTAATATTTGTTACATAAAAATAATTTGTTGCAATGTTTTAAGTTTTTTTATAAGTTTTATTTTTAAAAGAAATAAATGAATCCAATGCTTTCTTAAATACAATTTTAATATTCTTAAATATTATCGTGGAGAAATGGAGGTATGATAAAAACAAAAAAAATCTATCCTTAAGATAAATTAATTAAATTCAATTAATTACTAAATTGGTAATTTATTAGAAATCAAATAATCTAAACTAATGTCTAATAAGTAACTCAATTAAATAATTAATTGATGAAGTGGCTTAATTGAAGAAGGCTACATGATAAGTCAATCAATCCTAAAATAACTATAAGTGCTAAGGATTCTTTGAAATTTTATGCATTAGTAGCTTTTAAAATTAAGTGAGCTTTCATCCATCATCAATATTCAGATTGATTATTATGTTTTTTTTTAAATTTCTATTGATTCTCTTATTTACTTCCTCTTCCTATAATTTTCAATAGAAAGAATTTTGAATTCCCCAATTTAGTTTAGAGGTTTAAATGCATTTCATATTCCACAAGGGCAGATTATTTAACCCTACTTTGTTGTGTTTTCATTGAATGATTTTTAATTATACTTTAAAAGGACCTACTTATTTCTCACACATATTGAACACCTCATAAACACTTTTTCTAAACATCTCTTCATAGTGCTTTTAAGCACTTTTAAAACTATTTCTTAAGATTTTATATCATTTGACCCAAGTTTTTATATTCTTAATTTTCAAAATTATGAATAATTTATCTGAAATGCTTTATATGTAAGATAGGAGCAATTTCCTTCTCATATTTATGTCTTCTTTAGTTGTAAAGTTATTTTACCTTTTTTTTCATTAACATAAACTTTATTGATTTTAAATGTTTTAAAACCATTCTATTTCAAGGCTTTACTAAAATATTTTTCCTATTTTTTGATGTATTTTTTAAGTGTTCCAAAGTTTGAGATCATGAGAACCCTACCATCCAAGGTGATCTTTACACAAAATTTATTTGATTATTAGCGGTAGGAGTCAACTCTAATATTTATACTTTTGTGCATCATTTGCTTGTAAACTTGTCTAGCAATGGAAACATCATTGTTTTTGGTATAATGAAAACATATAATAAATGGAGGGACTAGTTTTCTTATAATTCCATTATGAATTAAATTCCATTGGATTATGGATTGAGGGATTTTAGGAATTCCTCCAAAAATTCATTACCATGCGGTCAATCCACATAAGTGTTATCTATGAAGTGATTATAATTCACTTATATTTTTAAGAAGTAAACTTTAGTGTTATCTCTTTGAAAAAATTATAAATAATTTCCTTGGAAGACCTTAAGTTAAGAGAGGGAAATAATCTAGGTTAAATAAGAGGATGAGATTTAATTTCATATCCATCAATTTGGATAAGTTATTAATCTTTAGGGGGTTGTTGGAATTGCTTGCGTTATTCCATTCATAGATCATCCCAAATCTCACTTCAGACCATATACCAATCAACTTAGTTTCTAATTAGAAGACAAAATGTGGACATCTTCCCTTTAAATATTCCTCCATTTGGTGTAGAGAGAAATGTTTTGAACAAAATTTTAGTCAGACCTAACAAGAACAACTACATCCTTTCCCTAGTCAGCATTGGGTTAAAATAATTCAGCATACAAGGGCTTGCATCTAAAATTGTCTTCAATCTCAAAACAAGACGCAAAGCACTACTTATCTCAATCTATAACTTGATTAAATTCAAATTAAAATTTAAGAAGATGGCCCAAATGAAAATATTATAACACAATAGCAAAAGTATTTTAACCAATTACTCAACCTTCTACACAAGGAAGATAATACTTGCTGACTGAAGTATCGAATCCTCTATCTCTTCAAAGGTGAACATAACACAAAATATTTTTATAATAAAACCCAACAAATAAGGAATGTCAAAACCATAAACAATCTCTGGTCAGAGAATGGGCAATTTCTTCAGTTTTTGAAAGATATCAAAGAGCAAGTCTTCAATAATTTTATGTAGCCTTACCAAGATTAGGGTTTGAATAAGCTCTTTGAGAATGTTCCCCACATCATCCCCCAAGATCATAATAAATATTATTATAAGGAGGAGATAATGGAAGAGTTGAAAAGGTTTTCTTCAATATGAGCATACATAAATTCCAGAGCCAATAGTTTTAATGTGAATTTTTATTATATTTTTTGAGAAATTATTAAAGATCTTTTAGCTTTGGTGTAATATTATAAGCAAAACCATAGACTCCATCGAGGGGTAATTCCTCATTTTTCATGATGATCCCAAAAGAAGATCAAGCAATGAGTATTGATCGATATAGTCCAATCTCCCTCTATAATATTTTTTATAAGTTTGTTACCAAAATAATATTTAAAAGGATTCAAAAATATACCTTTGCTCATGTCATAAGAACAAATGGTATTTTTGGGTAGGAACATTATGTAAGGTATCAAAGAGATCTTTGGGAAATTGTTACATTGTGGGTTTGCTAGAGAAGTCTAGAACTATCTTTTAATTAATGCCATTTCCCAAATTACTACCATTATATCCTTTTAGCCAGTGATTGATATCCCTAATTTAATCCAAGGGGTGAAAAATCAACTCATTGGCCTATTTTCATAATGCATATTCTCCCTTGTTATATTTTTTTGGGGATTTGGAAGGCTTGGAATGCTCTGACTTTTAGGGGCCATGTTACCTTACCATAGGTCACTACCAATTATGTTCAGTCCCTTATTAAGGAGACAACTTCTCATATCACAAAATATAATAAGAAATAAAACTAGGGGGATTGAGACCTTGCATCACATCAATATAGGTTTTACCCTTCTATTTTATGGGTCCTCTAAGGGAAATATGAGTTATGCTACTTCAACAACAAACCTTACATGATATACACTTTTGGCCTTGTAACCACTACAAATAACAATGTATAATTGAAATCCTTGAAATTGGGGCTCTCTTTGACTAAATATGAAGGGATTGATGGTTTGAAAGTTTTTGGAGATTTTTAGCTAATATTCAATATGGGTGATGGAAAAAGGGTAGAGTTTGAGAGATCTTATGATAAAAAATCCAATGGTGATATTAACTTATGATTTAATTTCAATGGTGTCTATTCCAAATGGAACAAGCTAATTAGAAACTAAAACATACACTATGGTATGGCATGCCACATATGCAAGTTACCTTTAATTTTTACAATTTGTTCCTCCAACCAGGATAACTTATAGTTAATGCAATCTTTCTATGCGATCCTTCTCTTTTTTTATTAATCTTTAAGATTTAGTTTTATTTTTATTAAGTGTAAGGAGAATTTTGTCATGGGATTTTAGGGAAAAGGGAAGAATTATGTGTGAATTGAATTTTAAAAAAAACACTTTTATTAAACATGTTAGGTATGGATAATGAATTTCCAATTCAAATATTTTAATTTTATTGTGTAAAAATAATATGTTTCAACATTTCAAGTCTTTTTATAGGTTTTATCATTATGAAAAACAAATGAATCCAATTATTTCTTAAAGAGATTTTAATGTTTTTAAATATTATTGTGGAGAAGTAGAGGTATGATAAAGATTTAAAAAAAAATCTATCCTTAAGATTGATTAGTTAAACTCAATTAATTACTAACTTGGTAACTTATTAGAAATCAAATAGCCTAAACTAGGGTTTAATAATTAACTCAATTATATAATTAGTTGATGACATGGCTCAGGTGAAGAAGGCTACATGAAAAATCAATCAATCTTAATATAACTACAAGTGCTTAGGATTCTTTGAAATTTTGTGTATCAGTGGCTTGTAAGATTAAGTGAGATTTCATACATTATTGATGTTCATATTATTATTACACTTTTTTCTTTCTATTTATTCTCTTACTCACTTCCTCTTCCTAAGGTTCATAATAGCAAGAATTTTAGATTCCTCAATTTAGGTTGGGGGCTTGAATACATTTCATGTTCTACAAGTGCAGACTATTTGACCCTAATTTTTTTTATTTTCATTGAATGCTTTTTAATTGTAGTTTGGAAGGACCTGCTTATTTATCACACATATGAAATACCACAAAATCACTAGACTTCATAGACACCTTTTCTAAGCATCTTTTCACATTGGGTTTTAGTACTTCTAAAACTAATTCTTAAGGTTTGATATGGTTTGACCCAAGCTTTTATACACTTAATTTTAAAAATTATAGATAATTTATTTTCAATTATTTTTATGTAATATATGAACCATTTCATCCTCATATATATTTCTTATTTGGTTATATAGTCTTAAGGTTTGATATGGTTTGACACAAGCTTTTATACACTTAATTTTCAAAATTATGGATAATTTATTTGTAATGCTTTGTATGTAAGTTAGGAACCATTTCATTCTCATATCTATGTCTTATTTTGTTATATATTCCTTTTCCTCTCTTTTATCCATCAACATAGACTTTATTAATTTCAAATGTTTTAGAACCATTCTATTTCAAGTCTTTACCAAGATATTTTTTTCCTCATTTTTGAATGTATTTTATAGGTTTTCCAAGTTTGAGATCATGATAAACCTACAATAAAAGGTATTACTTACACAAAATTAATTTTATGATTAATTATAAAAATAAACTCTAATGTTTATACTTTTGTGCATCATTTTCATGTAAACTTGTCTAGCAATAGAAACATCATTGTTTTTTGTAATGAGGATGTCTAATAAATGGATGGACTAGTTTTATTTTATTTACATTATGAATTAAATTCCATTTTACTATATATTTAGGTATTTTAATAATTCTTCCAAAGATCCATTACCATGTGGCCAATCCACATAAGTGTCATCCATGAAGTGATTATAGGTCACTTACATTTTAAAGAGGTAAACTCTAGTGTTGTCTCTTTGAAAAAATCTATAAATAATTTCCTTGGAAGAACTTAAGACTTGGAGAGATAAATACTCTTGGTCAAATAAGAGGATGAGATATAATTTCATAGCCTCTAAGTTGGATAAGTTATTAATCTGTAGGGCGTTGTTGGAATTGTTCTCGCTATCCCATTCAAAAATCATCCCAAACCTCACCTCAAACCACAAGCCCATCAACTTTTTTTTTAAGTAGAAGACAAATTAGGGTCTTCTTAAATTTAAATATTGATCCATTTAGTGTAGAGTTGAAGGTTTTGAACAAAATGTTAGTCAGGCCTGTCAGGAATAGTTACATCATTTCCGTAATCAACATTGGGTTAAAAAAATTAACATACAAGGGCTTGCATCTAAGATCAGTTTCAATGTCAAAACAAGATGCAAATCACTACTTATCTCAATCTATAACTTCAGTAAATTCAAAATAAAATTTAAGAAGATGGCTTAAATTAAAATATTATAACATAACAATAAAAGTATTCTAACCAATTACTCAACCTTCTACCTAAGGAAGATAATACTTGGAAACTGAAGTATCAATTGCTCTAGCTCCCTGAAGGTGAACATAACACAAAATAGTTTTACAAGAAAACCAATAAAGAATAAATTTAAACACCATAAACATACTCTAGTCAGCCAATGGTAAATTTCTTGAGTTAGTGAAAGATATCAATGAGCAAGTCTTCAAAAAAATTATGCAGCTTTACTTAGATCAGGGTTTGAATAATCTCTTTGATAATATCCCCCACATCATCTACCATAAATATGATTATAAGGAGGTGATGATGGAAGAGTTAAAAAAAGTTTTTCTTTAATATGAGCAGAGATAAAGCCCTAGGGCCAATGGTTTTAATGTGAATTTCTATTAGTTTTTTTGGTAAATTACTAAAGAAGATCTTTTAGCTTTGGTGGAAGATTATAAACAAAACCATAGACTCCATGGAGGGGTTAATTCTTATTTTTTGGTGATGATCCCAAAGTAATCTCAAGCAATGAGTATTTATTGATATAATCTAATCTCCATCTGAAATAGTTCCTATAAGTTTGTTAGTAAAATCATATCCAAAAGACTTGAAAGTTTGTTAGTAAAATCATATACAAAAGACTTGAAAAATTATACCTTTGCCGGTTTTAGAAGAGAAAATGGGATTTTCGTGTAGGAACATTTTGGAAGGTATCATTCTTTCCCAAGAAGACATCTACTTTATAAAAAAAATAACATAAAGATCATGGCCATAAAATTTATATGGTGAATACTTTTGATATGGTAAATCATAATGAAGTCTTCATCACTCTTCATAATCTAGGATTTAATGAAAAATTGGTGAGTTGGATAAGGAAATGCATCAAATTTGGATCATTCCCCAAGTTAATGTTAGTCCTAAAAAATTATTTAGACTCTCTATAGGTCTAAGGCAAGTGTGTCTCCTCTCACCCTTCCTTTACATCATCTTATCTAAGCTCCTTGGTCGTATTATTGAACACAAAAGACAAACAAACATTATCCTTGAGATCCTGACCTTCCAAGGTGGAAATGGATGTAATCATGCCCAATTTTTAGATGACACCATTTTTATAGGGATAATTTCACCTCAAATTACTACGATATTTGCTTTAGTCCTTAGTGTCTACTCTACTACAACTAATTGCAAGTTGAACAATAATAAATTAGTCATACATTTATCTTACTCCCACCTTAGATATGTTGTGAAGATTTTTGGAATTCTAGGATTTAAGGTAAGATCCAAGTAATATTTATTCTATCTAGGAGTTATAATTTCATTTAATCTCCCCAAATCTTAGCACTAGGATAAAATTTTAGGAAAAATGAAGGCCAAGCTAAACCCTTGGTCAAATATTTGGCTGACTCCCCCCATTCATGTTTTTCTCATAAATTTTGTGCTATTTGCCTTTCCTATTTACCAAATGATAATTATTAGTGATCCCAAGAGCACTATGAATAAAATGGAGCAACTTATTAGGAAATTTATATGGGAAGGAGGTAAGCACACTAGCAAAAGGAAGTTTCACCCTATTGGTTGGGAACAAATCACGAAGATTATGAAGGAATGGGGGTTGGATTGAGGTGTCTTTGTGACCACCAAAATGCATTATTATATAAAATAATATGGATAATCATTTCAAACAAATAAATATTGTGGGCATTCTTTCTCTACAAAAAATACTAACTCCCTAATGGTTATATCATAAGTAATTACTTTGGGAAGAAAACTCAGGTTTGGAGGACCCTGAAAAGATCCATGATGTTGATTTCCAACCAACTCTCTTGGAAACTTGAAAATGGTGGAAAAATTCAATTTATTGAGGACAAAATTTTAGGGCAATTTAGACCCCAAATTTATAGTCTTCTAAGAGAATGGCTTTGGGTAAGAAACATTTATTTTCTTAATCAAGCGGTTAATTTTTAGAACACTCCCATTATCAAATCAAGTAGGGATATTAGAATCCCCCTTGATTAAAAAATTTATTAGCTCTTATTTTTTTATTCTATGGAAGGAATAATCCCTCATGACCCCAGCTATGAAGATAAACTCATATGGGGAAACATAAATGGCTTAGCGACATACTTTATTTAAGAAAAGTGTAAAAGATGCATAGAGGTAATTTCCCTCATATGCCCAGATGGAAACACATTTGGAAAAATGAATTAATTCCTAAAATCAATTTATTCTTTTGGATTTTGATGCAAAATAAGTAGGCCATGCTCAAAAACTTGAGGAAAAGGGGAATTATTAGACCAAACAAGGGAGTTCTTTACAAGGTAGTAGAAAAAAGCAAGGGTCATCTCTTTATACACTGTGGGTTTGTCAGAGGAGTCTAGAAATATATTTTAAGTAATTATATTTCCCAAGTCACTACCCCTATCTCCTTTTATACAGTGATTGATATTCTTACTTCTATCCAAGGGGTGAAAAATCAACTCACTAGTTTATTGGTGTCAAACATCTTCTCCCTTGATATATTTTTTGGTTGATTTTGAAGGCCTAGAATGCTATAATTTTTAGGTACAATGCTACCATGCCATGGGTCACTATCTATTATATCTAATCCCTTATTAAGGAGACAACTTCTCATAACACAAAATATAATAAAAAGGAAAATTAGGGGAAAAGGAGACCTTGCATCACATCAGTATAGGTTTCACCCTTATATTTTATGGGACCTCTAAGGGAAATCTGAGTTATGCTACTTTAATAAAAAAACCTTACATGAGATACACTTTTGGCCTTAATATCACTACAAATGACAATTTAGAATTGAAAGCCTTGAAATTGGGGCTCTCTTTGATTAAAGATGAAGGCATTGATTGTCTAAATTTTTTTGGAGATTCTCGGTTAATAATCAATATCATCAATAAGTCCCATTACAATTCCATTAACATTGATTTCAATGTCAAATGCATCAAAAATTTGGTTATGATTTTCTCTCAGGTCGAATTCAAAAACATAAGAAGGAAATGCAATGTTGAGGCAAATACTTTGGCTAATATAGGGACTATTTTTATAGCAAGAACTTTGCATCTATGGCCAAACTAGGTAAAATAACCTCCTAAAGATGGAAGGCATATGACTCTACTAATTGGTCCTCAATGAATGCAAGATTCTTCCTCATCAACTCTATTAAGTTGTTTCTAAATTGGTGTGATGTAATTTTTTTCTTTCTTGTTTGTCTTATCTAACCTTGCATCCATTGGTCTACCCTATTCCATATGTAAATTTTACATATAAATAAAACATTTTATTTTATAAAAAATTATATTATATTATAATAACATTACATTAATAATACACACACACACACACACACACACACACACACACACACACACACACACACACACACACACACACACACTAAAATGAATATTACATTATTTTTTCTTCACACTTCATGCACAAAGGGTGAGAAGGGTTTGTGGTCATGGGTTTTGAGTGAGGTACAACTAGTGATTTACATTCTTGTATTTTACAAAACCCCACTTTACAAAAACATAAAATTACATCACTTCTGACATAACTTACACTCTTTAGTATGTCAGTTACAAGCTCTATAGAGGAAACTATAACAGCTGAGGTGGTGTCTAATTCTATATACATCAAACTACCATAACATTTGGAGAGAGTATGTAGAGACTGATGGGGATTCGAACCTAAGTCCAACAAAACACCTAAAATTGGTAGCGTTTATGATTATAGTATTTATTTTACCTTTCTTCCAATCACCAAATAAAGAAAAATGTCCACAATTTTTATGAATGTAATGGCTATTATTAGTCTTACTAATAATGAGAATGGAAAATTCTTGGGAATATTTATATATGTATATATTTGCATATTGCATCAGTTGATTAGATTATTTAGGTGCCATATTTCATTGAAGAAGCCTTTTCAATTTTTTATCTTATTAGTTTTAGATTCATCTAATTAGGTTTTATATATTTGAAGTAGTTAGAGTTTATATTTAATTAGTTTTAGACTTATTTAAATTGACACGTGATACATTCTCTACATTTTTAAAGCAGTGGTTGGATATCTAACAACTATTTTTATTGAGATGACAAGTGTTTCAATCATGCATTGGATAACTGAAATAATTTGGTGAAAGCTATAGATTAGATTTATAGATATGACATGTCACTGAACTTTGCACGTGTATTTGCTTGGGTACTTCAAGTTCATCATTAAAATACCCTGTCATTTTCCCTCATCATTATCATCCAATTCATCTTGAAATATTTCACCACTTGCATATTCCATATGTCCTTGTCCTTCACCACCATTGCTCAAGCTCATCATGAAACACAACATCTCCTCTCCGTACAGTGCATTGTTATGTTGTCTGAAGAAATACAAAACCTCATTTTCTACCATCACCTTCATTAATATAAGATTATTATTTCTTAACCTTTCGTACACAAAATATAAAATGGGATGAATGATTATAAATGTCAAGTGAAATACAACTCTAGATTTATACTATTTCACATTACAAAACTCGATTTCACCAAAACATAAAATTTCACCCCTTCTTTCCTTCTCGCATTACTTGCACGTTTAGGTTAATAAATATCAAGGTTCCAAGGTTATAGATAACAATCCCATACACATGGAAAAGCCCTTTTATTATTATATGTTGATATTTTTTTATGGGAAGATGCTCATTTTTCAACTTTTTAAGTGAAGATAAAATTTTCCTCTTATTTTCTCGCTATATTATTGTTGGTAGTAGAGGTGGAAGCTGATTTGCCGAATATGACATTTAAAAATATCTCTGGATTCGTATTGATTCTCTTGAAGAATAACTTTAGGGTGACCTTAAATTTTTTTCATTTATGCTTTGCTCATTTTTCTTTATGTCGCCACACAATGCGTTATTCTTGTACGTATTTTGTGCTTTTGCAAATTTATTCGTTGGCTGCCAGCCTGCCTTATTTCTAACGCAATGCTTGCTTTTGTGTTTTTTAAATTCACAGGCTGTAAGCTTAGTTTAGTGCTGCGATTGACTGCGAATACTCAGTTGCTGGTTCAGACAGAGGTATGTTTGAATTTTTTATTTTTATTTGTTTTCTTTTGAAGGTTGGAAATTGATGAGTTTAATGTTGATTGGCAGTTGATTGAGTGAAATAAAGAATGGAAACCACAAATCTGGTATTGATGGGGAAAACAGGCAATGGCAAGAGCGCCACCGCTAATTCCATCATCGGAAGCAATGTGTTTAAGTCGCGTCGCAGTTCTAAGTCTGTTACAGAACAGTGTAAGTCGGCGCAACGGAAATGGAAGGATGGCCGGATATTAAATGTGATCGACACTCCTGGTAGGGTCTTTTTTAACTTCTTCCGCGTTTACTTATTATGGGGACCAACACATTTTTGTTTTTATTATTTTTTGTTTTATCGGTTTGTTGTTTTGATGTGGATTTCCAAGTGAATTGATTCATATTGAATTATTTGGTTATATTTGTTATTATTATTTTATTTAATTATTAAAAGTATATTTTATTTTAATTTTTTAAAATATTAAAAAATTATAAAAATATATTATTATAAATTAAATAATATTTAATTGACTTCTTTTTTAAGAAGCATTGTTACTATCTATTCTCATCAAATGATCAAGAAATATAACACAAAATAATTGTAAAATAAGAACTTTTAAAACCCTCCATATAACTAAATAATTTAATAAAAAGAAACATTTAATAACTATTTTTCTAATCACTAACAATAATTATAATGTTAGCAATCAAATTCTCTAGTTATATAGGGCACCATCCTTGTCCAAAAGAAGGGTTATAATAGAAGAAGGGAAAAAAAAATTGATAGAAGACATGTGCAATTACTTTCGATAAGAATGTATATATTAATCTATGAATTCTTGGGGATCGTTTTTAAATAAAGTTCTTATCATATATATTTATATAAAATATGAAGAATTATAATATTGTGAAAATCTTTTTTATTTTGAGAATTTATTATTATATTTTTTTATTTTTAAAAATTTTTTACATGATTATATTTATTTATATAAATATATTATTATAAAAATTATAAATAAAAATTAACCAATTTAAAAATGATGTTCTTAAGTTAAAAATTCACTAAACAAATTTTCAATATCTATATATCTTTTACTGATATCAATTTATGTCACACCACTAATCTATTTATAGCCACCACTAAAACCAAAAACATTTGTACCACCAAAGACAACACCAAAACACCTACCAAATCAACATCATAACTAACACCAACAATTTTCCAACTAACATCACCAACCATAGGACTACATGAGTAGATTGAGCCACCCATCATTTCATTGACAGTAGTGTGACATGTCTCCATCCTTTATAAACCAATTCCACCACTTACAAATGACATATATTGCCTTTTCTAACTTGAATTTATGGTGACAATGTACATGGGAAAATAAGGGAGAAGTGTCATTGTTAAAGGAACATATTCCTTTTAATTGATTATAGTATAGGATATTAAAATGAATTTTTTCATTATAGAATGATGTCAAATTTAAGGTTGGAATTAAAATTAAATGCATTCATTATATTATAGGTTTGTATTTTTTTAAATAAGAATATGATAATAAATATTAAATAATTGTTTGGTATTAACAATTTATTTCAAACATCTTTTATTCGCAAACAAAATTACATATAAATTTTTAAAAATAGATTCTCTTTGATATAATTTTGTAACCTTGAAAAACTATGAATAATATTAATAGGTCACCTTTAACTTCACACAACTTAATTTATTTTGTAGTTCCAATCTTAATTCCATCTTATATAGTGTTTTGATGTCGACTCACATCTAAAAACTTAATTGATCCAACTTCAAATCTCAGAAACCATTTTGTATTTTTGGTGTGGACTTAATAGTTACAAATTAAAATTATTTGGTTAAAATAATTGATTCTTACTTATCATTTGATACAAAACTACATGGCGGGCAATGAATAAATTAGCATTTGCCCCAAAAAGGTAAGTTATTTTGAAAGGAATGTAATTTTATATATTTGATAAATCAATATTGTGTAAAGTAAAAGAGTGTAAAGTTGAGACTGCTTCACTGGAACATCATCCACAAACACATCATCCAACTCTAAATCCTTGCCAACCCCTCTTAATGCCTTTGCTTCCCCTATGGCTATAGCTTCTTCTGCTCCCCTCTCTAAATCTATGACCTCCTCCTCGGTAAACATGGTTTCCTGGGGTACATCATAAGACTAAATGATCTAATTTGAACATGGATCAATATCATCCAAGTCAATCACGTTGTAACTATTTGTCCCTTCCACTTGTTTCACATAGAGGTAAAGGTTATACTACACAAAAATAAGGTCATTGATGTGTTATGTTGTCAGTCTATTATGCTTCTTTATGTGAATGGGCTCAAACATGCTCCGATTTCTTTCACACCTATAAGCACTACATGGTTGGGACAAGATGAGAATGGATAAATAATTTACAAAGTGAATGGAGTCGAGGGCCTCAAACCTAAAGGTATTCTATAGAATTTTAGATGTTACTCAATTCTAATAGCTTAATAGGCTAATAACCTAATAGTAATGAGTCCCAGCTTCTATACCAAATGGCAAAATAAAATGGTGGGTACAACAATTGGAAATAATATTTTTATTTGACCCTAAACTTTTATCGATGATGCACAATAGAGTGAAAAAGTGACAACCATATGAAATATTCATGATTTTTTTCACTTTCCTTATTTTTTTAGGTTGTTAGGTTTTGGCCAGTTACCAAGCTAAAAACTGTAATTTTTGACGAGTAAATGCTCATCAAAAACTGTGATTTTTGGCCTAGTAACTTGTCGGTGATTTTTTGGCAGTTTAAACAACAAAAAGGGTTTTTCGCATGACAAATACCCATGTTTTTAAATATAAATCTCAAACATACTAATGCCTTCACTCTTTTTACTTCATCTTCTTTCAACTCATTTTTAATGGAGTGTGATTTTTGTTCCTTTTTCTCATATAACATTGCCTTCACATTCTCCACATTACACTTCCTCAACACATACTAGATTAAGGACATTCCAAGATAGAATTGTCCTCTATGGATCTTGCAAAGATCTTTCACGCATCCTCATCAGTAAAATGGTAACCTCGTAACTCTTATTCCTTGTTATTCCCACCTCTATTTAATAAATCTTCCACTTACCTATATATGCCCTATAATTTTGTTGATACTATAAAGGAGTCTACGTCTATTAAAATCTTAATCTATAATATAGAATCCTCTTTGTTGTAAATCCTTAAAGTAATTTTTTGAATTCCTCTAAAATTATTATTTTTTAAATAACATCAAATTATTATATTCTCCCACATATTCTTTCATGGCCCAAAATAATTTAAACATATTCTCTTTTTTGGAGAATTCGTATTCTCTATTTCTTCAATCAAAAACTACACTTCTATCATACTACCAAAACCTTCCTAAAAATACATGACATACATCCATAATTATCACACCACATTCTACTTCATCATGATAATACTTCCCAACATAGAAATTTTACCTTGCAATGCTTAATCACCACTACTTGATAACCCTTTTAAAACCATGAAACCTTATATATATATGGATACGGGTTAAATTTTAATCGTAACTTAGATACCATTTATATAGATAGAAAAATATCCATAATTTCACAATCAATAATCATCTTGCATAGTTAACTCCTTTACACTCAGTGAATTAAAAATACTTTTTCTCGGTAATGATCTATATGAAGCTTCAAGATCAATCTCTATTACATAAAAAATTTCGCCACCTTAAATTAAATTTTAACCTCTTTTTATTTTTATTTTTTATCGATCTATATTCAAGATCTTAAGTCACCAATCTATTTTCCTTTTTAATTAAAACTGTGATTGCATATTTATAATGAAATTATTTAAATAAAGAAAGAAAAGTTATATTTAAAAGTTTAGTATTCACAATTTTTGTGTGAGAGAATATATGAAAAATCATTCATTTTGGATAAGTGAGTAGAAAGAGAATATAAGATTTTTTTTTTTTTTTTTTAATAAGAATAGACTCCTTATTTATAGAACTTTTGTGTGTATATATGTATTGCATCTTATGAATAAACTATCAAAAAGTTTTATCATATTACAATTTTATATAATCTGTACCAAAATTATTATTTGGTAGCAGAATAGGTGTTAAGTGCAAAATGATTGTTTGACTGTCACGAGGCAGCTCCAGCTATTTGGTTCCCTCTACTAATGATAGTCATTATTTAGATCATTTTTTTAAGTTCAGTTTTATATTTGATTAGAAATTTTAGCATCTTAGGGAGCAGCAAAAAAAAACCGGAGGAGAAGAAGCACGCAGATCTATTATGTTTTGTTTTTGTCTGGTTTGTATTGAGATTATAGTATTTGTATGGATGAGGTGTTCAAATACATTATATGTGAAAATTTCTGTCGTCCACACGCCATTACAAAGTCGTGTAGCATTTAGATTTGGTGTATAGTCATATCTGCGTCTTTCCTGTATAACATTCGTGCATCTACAGCCATCAACATCTGACTTCTTTTGATTGTTTGGATGCCTTCATGCAAGCACTGATTGTGCTCAATCGAGCCTTGGCAGCTATCAGAACTCCGTGCAGAAAAGATCTATGTCAACTGTTAGTAGCATGCGTGTTAAATGTTAATTACAGAGACTCCCTCGACATTTCTATTTCATTCGTGTAAGCAACTGGTAATGCGTTCAATGCATATCTTGTGTACAAGGATTAAAGAGCATTTTCGCAGACCTTTGACATAGTAGAATTCACAAGTCTGCATTAAGTGAGCATCATTAACTTATTAAGTATCCTATTAACTTCGCAGGTTCAAAAAAATTGGCAAAATTTGATAATTGGTCTAAAAAAAGAACAATAGATGCTATTGAAATTGTTAAAAATAAGAACTCTCTCAATCGAGATGATGGATTATTATTTTTTTGATAAATAATTGAGGGTTAAGGGTCCTTTACCTGATTTATAAAAACGAACTAGTTACAAAAACTACACATCTTGAATGACATCTATGAACATGTAGGAGAACCAAAAATGACCAACAAGTTAGAACGAAACCAACAAAAACCAAGGTGCGACAAACTGCCACCAAAGGGACTAGACAGACCAAAAACTAGCTAGCAATGAACGATCCCTTAACAGGATACCAACCAAAGACTAAACCCAACCAAACACCAAAACATAGACACTAATCCAAATTATAAATCAAACATAAAAGATCTCAATTTCTCTGTTGAGCTATACTAGACTACTCAACACCCACTCACTATGTAGTTTTCCACTAGGGGGTATAACTCGACACCTCTTGAGACATGTGTCCCATTTCATCCTTAGGTGGGGGGACCAAATGACCACCCAAAGCAGGGATCAAAGGTTAGACTCTAGTCGAGCTCACATGACCGAGGAGGTAGCATGTCAAGTGTGAGTCATCACAATTCTATTGGGCCCTGCTTCTAGAATACTTATCAGGGGTAGTAGAGGATGACCACCTCCATACAAATGCTCCAACAACCAAGTAAAAACAAGCACACAAGAATATTGATGTAATCTCATGATGGCTAACAAGGAAGGCAAAGGAGCCTACAAGGAGCTCAGATCCATAGGGGTAATGAGTCTTCCAATCAAAGCCGGTGAGTAGAGGTAATGAGATGCAATTTAACATAGCCATCCGAATTCATTCTTCAAGTTTACAAAAAATACATAGGGACATGATACTAAAGACCTCTTTCCTTGAGAGGGATAAAGTAGATCGGCTTTTGGCTGAAAAAACCTCAATTACCTCTTGTCAATCGATCCTATAATATAGCTTCATCATCTATTCCATAGTCACCTTGACTAGTTCTTTGTCCTCCACAATAAGCATCAAATTGCTTATGAAAAGTGATGCAATGTCAGCAATCACCTTGACCCTATAAGGGGTCTCCAAAAAGACTAGGCTCACTATCTCTTCGATTGTCTCCATGACATGTTCAAATTGAATCATGAAGACCTTGAGATGAACCTCACTGACACTACCCTCGAAAGACATTTTCCACTTCTCAAGGGAAACTCATAGCAATGGTTCATTGATAGCAATTTGAACCAGACACTCCATAACTAACATTTTGTAATGCTCTAATCCCCAACCCAAACAAATTGTCTGAATGAAAAAATCCTTTGAGCTAACGATAACACACTCCTCACAAATGGCTGACCACCTTACTATAATCCCCAACGCATGTGAGATGCAAATATTGAGGAGGTTAAATGATTAATGAGGAAGGCCCTCTTACCACCATAAATCACAATGATGACTAAGGATCAACCAAAGGAAGGGATGAGAGAATGGATAGAAAGTTACCAACTCTGCCTTGAGCCAAACATCCCATGTGTTGTCAATAACAAGCTCTGGGGATTGGGAGATACATTTATTGGCTATGAAATTTAATGTTATTTTAGGATCACGATAACAGTGAGACACCTCCTAGTAGTTGAGAGAATTAAGAATATCCCAAGCCTGGCCCAAAATATTTTTGATGTTCTAAGTGCAATCCCTTCGATTATGAAGTGCATGGATCAGAACCATTGCGTCCCCTTTCAATATTTCCTTATCCACACCACATTGAGCTATTAGATCCACTCCAAGGGCCAAAGCTTGGACCTCGACTTCACTATTAGTCCTATCACACAAATTTATTGAGGTTACCTTGATCATAGAACCTGCACAATCTCTAATGATGTAGCTATCACTAAAAGCTCCAAGGTTGCCCCAAACAACTCTATCAAAATTAAGTTTGAATAGGTCCAAAGGTGGGGGAACCTAAACCAAATTTTCCACCCTATGGGATGATTTCACAAGAACTCTTGGCCCCTTAACGAAGGGAGATGATGGATTATTAATTAATCTTTATTAGTTGCCTTTAATAAAAAATTATTAACATGTTATGTTGGCTTCACAAGTTTTTTCTACACTAGAACACATGTATTTATACATTTCATGTTGGCAAACTATTCTTGGCATCGTACTTGTTCTCATGATGATCTTAAGAGGTGGTCAAAATGTCGACATTACTCATGGATTGGATCATAGCTTCTTTATTATTTGATGTTAGTTCAATGCACTATGAATTCTCAACTAGTAATTCATGTGTTGTCTCAAAGTATTATGATGCTTTTATGAAAGTGTGTAGTTCAATGTGATTTTTTGTCCCTAATTACTACACCAAAAATATAACTATATTCGATGCAGTCCTACCCTATTGTTCATTAAATTAATGTCATAGATTCTTCTACATGTTATTAGGTCTATATATTCTTTCATGGCTCCATGGATTTTCCTTTTGTTTCTAACCATGTCCTTCCATCTTATACCCAATGTCATTTTATCAATAATTATTGTTATGTTTCAAACTCTAAAGTTTCTAAATCAAAGTTTGATGTTTTACAATAAGTTTGTCAAATTAGAAGTGTTATAAGTCCAAATTTCTAAGTTAAATAGTATTTATAGTTAATTATATGTCATCAATATTATTCCTCATTGTAATAACATAGTTTTGATTGATACCAATGTCCTCAATTTAAGTAAAGTTTCAATAAAATGTATTATTTGACATTGTGTAGGGTGTGGGGGATGGGGGATGTATATAACACAATTGACCTTTAAATACCAATCAACTTAGTAAGCATCAACACATCAAAGGTAGGAGGCTTAATAGTGCCTCTCATCAGCTATTAATGAATGGAATCTAATGAAATAGTGACATAAATGTCTACACTAGACCTACTAAATCCAAGAGTGATATTCAGTGTTAGTGGAATCATCTTTGATATTTGTGATCAGTGGCAGTGTGATGAATCCAAATACTAGCAAATTAAAAATATCAATAGACATAGTACTCAAAAGTACATGAAACCATAATCTTTATTGATTCACCTTGAATTGATAAAACCATTGCATAAGATTCTTTAAATAAATCTTAACTTGAAAATGGAGTTGACATGTAAAATTAAAAAATATAAAAAAAAAGAAAAAAACTACCTAAAGTTTGTTACCACTGTTATAAATAACAAAGTGTTTTTTATCACAACATTTGCATGGAAATTTATATGGGCCTAAAATTTTAAATATATCCTAAAAATACTAAATCCATGGTGATGGGTGAGTTTCAACCCAAGTTCACATCTAGTTTACAAATTTATCTGATTGCCACTATTTTTAGCATCATGAAAAATATGAGAATGCAATTTTGGACCCTTATATGATCTTGTATGGCTTTCCAAACATATTTTAATTGGTCATTAACAAAGAAACTAGTTATGTTTGAATTCTTATTTCTTTTATCTTCATTTTTTAATGAATAAGAGATCAATTGGGTTAACGAGTCAAAATTTATGGCCTCTAAAAGGTAAATGTCTGCATCATTATCCTTTGGTTGAAAACAACTTAGCTCCTATGAGTTGCCTTGATTATACTCTTGTCATTTACTCTTGAAAATATTTTTCAACCCCCATTCTAAAATCCATGTGTTTTCTTCCTATTATAGTCCATCCGACCATACTAAATACCTTTTATATCTTCCTTGTCTTGTGTTCACTATGTTATTATCCATAACATGTACTATATTTTCTTTCTTCTTCTTTAGTACCTATTTATTCCAATAAACTTATTTATCTTATTCCCCTTCATCATATTATCCATTAAAATCATAAAAATATGAAAAATTTAATACTTGAGAGATATCAAAATTCTGAGCTAAACACACTTCATAAGCATTGTCAATATTTTTTTCATAATAGTGCACAAACTAATTTTCTTGTACTTCAACTTGTTATACATTTCTTTGGGAAATATTTATTTTTCAAATACACCATCACCAAATCTTATTATTTAAATGCCTTTGACCTTCTTGTTAAATTTTTTATTGCTTTATATTTTTCATTAATTTCATATAGCTTTATTCTTACTTTTTCTTACAACTATTGTATGTGCTCTACAAATGCTTCTGATCATCACTAACTCCTTTTGTAATTGGTAACTACATCAAATCTAAAATATCCACAATATTTCTACCATAAATAATCTAAAATGGTTATTTTCATATCGATCTATTCATTGAACTATTATATGCAAGCTCATCTTATGATAAAGCCAAGTCTCATATCTTGGCCTTCTTGCTAGCTATGCATCTCAATAAATTTCCTAAGCTCTTGTTTACTAATTTTGTATGTCTAATTATTTTTGGTTGGTATGCACCACTAAATTATAGTTTAATTTCCACTTTATTCCATAGATTCCTCCAAAAATGACTTATAAATTTTGTGTCCCTATCTAATGTAATGGTTTTTAGAACACCATGCAATCTCACAACATCCTTAAAAAATAGTTATGCTACTCTAGTGGAATCATTGGTTTTCTTACATATAATAAAATGAAACATATTAATAACCCTATCTACAACAATAAAAATTAAAATCAAATCATCACCTCTTTATGTGTTTGGCAATCCCAACACAAATTGCATACTCAAATTTGTCGATGGTCCTATTAGAAGTGGTAATGGCATGTAAAACCCTATATTTTTTACATGAACCTTAGCCATTTAACATATCCTATATATTGAAACATATCTTGCCACATCTCTCTTCATCTTTGGCCAAAAAAACTTCTCTTCCACCAAATTTTTTGTCTTATACTTATCAAAATGTCCACCAAAACTACCATTATATAATTCTCTTATAATATTATCTCTTAGAGACCCAACTGGAATACATGGTTGTTTTCCCTTGAAAAGATAACCATCATGTATAAGTTACTTATGATTAATATTACATATATCACATGCTAATGGATTCTTGAATTACTCAATTATCTTACCAAAATATGGATCAATATCATATAATTCATTAATAATTTTAAATCTAACTACTTCACTCCTCATAATAGTTAACAATACCACTCTCCTGCTCAAAGCATCAACTCCTTGATTCTAGTTTCCTAATTTATGTTTCAAAACAAAATTATATACCTAAAATAAATACACTCAATTTGCATGTCTACTATTTAGCTTCTTTTGAGTGTTCATACTTCAAGGCCTCATCATCTGTAAATAGATACTCTTTAGGCACTAGATAATGCCTCCAATGTCTTAATTCTTTAAATTGATAGCAATATTAATTTTAACATCATATGTAGAATTATTCTATATTACCACATTCAATTTCTCACTGAAATATGTTTTGGGTCTTCTTTTTAGTTATGGTTTCATTCTTATTTCCTTTATCTTCATTTTATAATGAAGGATAGATCAATCAGGTTAACGAGTCAAAATTTATGGCCTCTAAAAAGTAAATGTCTGCATCATTATCTTTTGGTTGAAAAAAACTTAGCTCCTATGAGTTGATTTGATTATACTCTTATCATTTACTCTTGACAATATTTTTCAACCCCCATTCTAAAATCCATGTGTTGTATTCCCGTTATAGTCCATCCCACTATATTAAATACCTATTATATCTTCCTTGTCTTGTGTTCACTATGTTCTTATCTAGAACCTAAACTATATTTTCTTTCTTCTTCTTTCTTCTTCTTTATTACCTATTACTTCTAATACACTTATTAATATTATTACCCTTCATCATATTCTCCATTAAACTCATATAAATATGAAAAATTAAAAATAGGAGAGATATCAAAATTTTGAGGTAAACTCACTTCATAAGCATTGTCAATATTTTTTTCTTAATTTTGCACGAACTAATTTTCTTGTACTTCAAATTGTTATACATTTCTTTGGGAAATATTTATTTTTTAAAATACACCATCACCAAATATTTTTATTTAAATACCTTTTACCTTGTTAAATTTTTTATTTCTTTATATTTTTCATTAATTTCCTATAGCTGTATTCTTACTTTTTCTTACAACTATTGTATGTGATCTACAAATGCTTCTGCATCATCATTAACTCTTTTTGTAATTGGTAACTACACCAAATCTAAAATACCCATAATATTTCTACCATAAATAATCTAAAATGGTTATTTTTATATTGATGTATTCATTGAAGTATTATATGCAAACTCATCTTATGATAAAGCCAAGTCTTATTGTTTGGGCTTCTTACTAGCTATGCATCTCAATAAAAAATTTAATCTCTTGTTTACTAAATTTTTGTGTCTATTTATTTGTGATTGGTATGCACCACTAAATTGTATTTTAATTTCCATTTTATTCCATAGATTCCTCCAAAAATGACTTTATAAAGTTTGTGTCCCTATCTGATGTAATGGTTTTTAGAACACCATGCAATCTCACAACATCCTTAAAAAAATTTATGCTACTCTAGTGGAATCATTGGTTTTATTACATATAATAAAATGAATCATCTTAAAAACCATATCTAAAACAATAAAAATTAAAATTGAATCATTACCTCTTTATGTGTTTGGCAATCCCAACACAAATTCCATACTCAAATCTGTCCATGGTCCTATTGAAAGTGGTAATGGAATGTAAAACCCTATATTTTTTGCATGAATCTTAGCTATTTAACATATCCTATATATTTAAACATATCTTTCCACATATCTCTTCATCTTTGGCCAAAAATACTTATCCTCCACCAAATCTATTATCTTATACTTAATAAAATGTCCACCAAAACTACCATTATCTAATTCTCTTATAATATTGTAACTTAGAGACCCAACTAGAATACACAGTTGTTTTCCCTTAAAAAGATAACCAAAATTTATAAGTTACTAATCATGAGTAGTATATATCTCACATGATAATGGATTCCTACATTACTCAGCTATCTTTCCAAAATATGGATTAATATCATATAATTCATTAATAATTTTAAATATAACTACTTCACTCATAATAATAGTTAACAGTGCCACTCTCCTACTCAAAACATCAACTCCTTGATTTTTGTTTACTAATTTATGTTTCAAAACAAAATTATATCCCTGCAAGAAAGACACTCACTTTGCATGTCTACTATTTAACTTCTTTTGAGTGATCATATACTTCAAGGCCTCATCGTTTGTAAATAGGAGACTCTTTAGGCACTAGATAATGCCTTCAATGTCATAATTCTTTACAAAGATAAAAATATTAATTTAAACATCATATGTAGAATTCTTCTATCTTACCACATTCAATTTCTCACTGAAATATGTTATGGGTCTTCTTTCTTGAAGGAACATAACACCAATTCCCACATGTGAAGTATTGCAATCTACCTTAAACATTTTTTTAAAATTTATTATTTATAAATTATGTTTCTTTGTAATATTTTTCTTAAATAACTGAAAGCTTTATGTTTTTTCCTTTGTCCAAAAAAATTATTTTCCTCTCGTGTAATATGTTATTAGGCAACAATACTACTAAAATTATTAATGAACTTTCTATAAAAATATCTAAACCATGAAAACTTATTATGCTTCTTGGAATAGGACACTCAATAACTTATTTTACCTTTTCTTCATCTATTCTTACACCATATGTTGAAACTAAAAATCCAAAAAATATCAAACTATTCTACATAACCTAGAACTTCTTTAGATTTGCATAAAGACTCTCATTTCTTAACATTTCTTATACCATTCTCAAATGTTTTATGCATTCTTTTTTTAATATTATCAAAATATAATTAATATGAACCACCAAAAAATTATAAATGTAATCTCATATCACTATGTTCATCACCCTCATAAATATGTTGGGTACATTAGATAATACGAATGGAATCACCATCACTCATATAAGTCATATATAGTCTTGAATGTTATTTTCCATTCATCTCTTTCACAAATTCCAATTTGATATTAACCACTCCTTAGATCAATATTAGTAAATTATTTTTCTCCTACAATCATCCATCATATCATTTAAATAAGTTATAATAAATCCATATTTAATGGTAATTTTATTAATTGATTTACTATCCACACATATCCTTCATCCCCCATATTTATTTGTAGTTAGCAATGCTAGTGTTTAACATAGACTCATGCTCTCCCTTACTATACCCTTTCTTATCAATTTAGTAACCTATTTATTCAATTATGTATGTTCTATTGGACTCATCCTATAAGGTTATTGACTAAGTAGAGTTGATCTTGGAATCAAATCAATATGATTTTGAATGGCTCTCTTTAGTGGCAAATTATTTGGTAACTCATCAGGTACAACATCTGCATATTATTTCAAACTTATGTTGCTTGTACTAGTATTTTCACCACTTTTGTGTATTCTTTCTTTATTTTTAATACATAAAATCAACTTATAATCTTCATTTCTTTGATAAATTATTTTGTGGACAAAATTATTTCTACTTGTTCTTCTTCTTTAAAAGGTAATAAAACTACCTGTGTACCACATTTTCAAAAAAGTAATGTATTCTTTGCTCCAAAGTGAATTATTTTTTTGTCATATTTCCATGCCCTTTCCAACAACACATTTCATGCCTCAATTGGAATAACATCACACCATATTTCATCTTTGTAAGTTTTTTATATAGAAATCTTGATTAAACATCTTTTATCTATTGTAACTTTATTCCCTTTATTAAACCATGAGATCCAATAAAGATAAGGATGTTTTTCACGTTGCAAACCTAGTTTTTTTACCATTTATTTAGAAACCATATTTTCAAAAATAACACCATATATAATTACTTTACATATCTTATCTCCTAAAGTACACCTTGTTTAAAAAATATTTGTACATGACCATGAATCACCACCTTCTTTTTATTGCACCCATTTTTTCCTTGGATCTATCATTGTTCTCCTCATCATGAGATTTTCTCACATGTCTACTACTACAACTTATGTATTGTGTTCTTCTATTTAAACCTCAACCAAATTTTAACTTTGGAAATATTATTTCCTCCTTTCTTGCTCATTATAATGTGGACCCTCAAATTCTTTATGTCCTCCATATTTATAACAAACATTATATCTGCATGGACCATTCCATCATTTACCACCACCATAGCCTCTACCTCTCTGAAATCCTCTTCCTCTTTTCACATATTAAAAAACTTGTCTATTATCTTCTTATTTTTCTGTATCATGTGATTATTCTCCTCTAGTGGGATTAAATCCACGTCTAGTGGTATTAAACCCACCTCATCCTTGTTGGACATGATTGTCCTCTTTTCTGTCCAAATGATCTTCTAAAATCTTGTCTATTTTGTTTTTCTTATTCCTTAAAAGATAATTGATAAGCCTATTTCATTAAAATTATTCTATGCATTCTCAATTCATCTTGAATATAAAATTTCAAACCATTTACATACCTTGTATCTATTTGTTCATTTGTTTTATTATGTTTCACTCATATAGAAAGTTTGTACAAAGATGGGATCAACATGGGATCAACCTAAAACCTTGAAAATATTGTAGAGGGAATTTAATAGAAATATACTATGAATTTTTAATGAATTTCACTAGTTCAATCAAAATTTATAGGTCTTTGAAATGTGAAACCCTGGCTAGACCAAAATGTAGGCATGTACTGGCCAAGAGAGGTCAAAATTCATTAACTTTAGTTTGGGAGTGTTTAAAATCAATCTAAGAACTTTCATAAGTATATATTAATGAAATCCACCTTATCCAATGGATAATAATCATTTATAAATCTTTTTATGATTGAAAATGAGCCAAACTCAGAATTATGTGCATTCTTTAAAAGACTGTGTAAGGTTTCAATGATCTATTGACACTTCAAGGAGGTGACATGACTTCACCAATGATATTATTGTGTCTTGTTTACCTTACACACATATTCAAACTTAATCAACTTGATAAATATTCATTTTATCAATCTTATACATTCTTTCTTAACTTTATGACTGTGAAGAACAAGTGCTTCTGACTATGAGATAGTGGTTTATCTTCAAATTGACTGTGCATCATATGCTTACCATTTGAATTTTCATTAATAATATCTAATATATAATTATAAAAAATATAATCTTACCACACACCCTCCCAAGTATAATTTGATCTTCTTTATACACAAACTTCAAGAGACATAAGACATTACCTTTATTCTTGATAGTCATAGGCATTTAATAGGGTCTATGAACAAAGTTGTCTTTCCTGAGTTTATCCATTACAAATCACTACATTCCAAAATAATCAATTCTATAAGACCTCAAATTTATATGTAATTATATTACTATATAAGTCCTTTCTTTCAAAATCTTCATCAACTTCTTAAAATCATTCTCTTTCATGACTATAACTTATAGTCCATTGCTCAAACATGTAACTATACAAAAAGTGACTTGATCATGGCCTCAAGGGCCTTTAAAAGATATAATATAATAAATAATAGTCTATATGCTTATCAAAGGAGAGTAAAACACAACAAAAATAATTTTTCTTTATTCATGTGAATCATCAAACATTACATGTGTAGTCCAAGAATGGACTCTGCCACCTTTCTAAGGAGTTACATTCATCCTATCTCTATTTCCTCTCCTTATTGGAGCTCTATAATCTCTCCATACTCTATCATATTTAAAAAATAACTTAAAATTTCCTTTTCCACCCAACATCTACATTGGTTTTTTTGTAGTGACAATTACAACTTCTCTTACATTGGCCAACTCAATGTATGAGCGGTAGTTATATTAGTTAACCTAACTCTTGATTATTTCAAGACTTTAGGAATTAGACCTAAAATGACTTCAAAACACAAATTAATCCTTGGGACTTTTTACCAACTTTATCTCACATAACCACCTCCTACCATGCTTATGGTCCTTCTTGACTTAGTTCTAATATTTGAATTTTCAAATTGTCACTTTTGGAGGGAAAACTCCCATTCACTCAAAACACACCCTTGATGACTCAAAATGGCTTGTAAAGACACAAATATATCCTAAATGACCCCTCACACATAGTGACATCCCAAAATAAATCAATTTTAACCTCTAACTATCACATGACTTTTCAACAACTCAAAAGTGATGTTTGTATGTTTGATGCTCCTACATCATAAATTTTTAGACTTGGAAATTTTAAAAGAATTCTGTTGAACTAGAAAAAATTATAGTGTAAAATTCCTTAGCTTAAGAATGGAACTCAAACTCATGAGAAGTAAAAAAAATCAAGAAAATTTCAAATCCAATGGGATAAATTTTATGGCTATATGATCGTATTTACATTTTTTGCCATAAAATACAATTAATTTTTAGTAGATTATATCATATAAAATGTGAAATTCTAGGAAAATCATAAAAAATGTATAATAAATATGAATATTTTATTTAATGTTTCCTTCTACTAGATAGACTATACTAACATTTGAATGGAAATGTTTAATAATCAAAAAAAATATGACAGATAGGCTCAATCATCAATTTAGTACCTACTCAAATCTTTAAAAAGTTATCAACACAATGAATGATAATTTTTATGAGTTCCTAATTTATATATGATTTTAATGAGACTAGATTAAAACAACTCAATCAAGTTACAATTTAAATGCTCCATAAAAAATTAACTAGGCCTAAGGTAGATGTGTGATAGTAAATAAGTTTTAACTAATTTCCAAAACTAGAGAAATAGACTAAAATGTAATGCTTAAGGATGTATTTTTAGAGATAAAAAAAATAGTCATCAAAAGATGGTAGTGGAACATGGTGGTCAACAACTATTAAAAAATGACCTGGAAAACTTGTCATGATCGTAGAATGATGTACAAATCATCAAGATCCAAACTAGGCAATGTCGATACCATCAATTTTCTTTCCTAGTAAATGTTAGGAAAGAAAAATACATTTTTATAATTACATTCAAATGATATCAAACTCCAAAAATATCACTATGATTTTATCACTCTTTCTCAAATCATTTTGGGATTCTTATTATTTTCCTAATAAATAAGTAACTTCTAAAAAATTAAGGGAAATAATATGTGTTTTGAGGCCTATGTTACACATATCTTAATTCTTATCAAACCCCTAGGCATTTTGTAAAATATTAAAAAAAAACACTCTAATAATTTTATTAATTCATCAACCAAGAAAAATAATGAAATACAATGTGTCACTAACATGAACTTTAATGCTACAATGAATTCTCAATTAATTGCTTGATTTTCCTAAATACTTGTAAATTCTCAATGAAATTTTGTAAATGACGTGAAATCTTTGTTTTTCACTTGATTCTTCTTAAATGTTTTGATTGATAATAGATCCCTAGATGTACTAGGTTGCTTGTGTATTTATATATGACTTGAATTTAAGTTAGGACCCTATTTCCACACAAATCAAAAGTTAAAAGGCCAAAAAAGAAAAAAATGGATAAGGGTCACACAAGGTGAGGGATAAAGGGCCTAAATACTACTTTCCATGATAGTACATTTATGTTTTAGGCATATCTAGATCAAAAAGAGATAAAACTTAAGGGATGAAAATGATAATTGGATGGTGTCAAGATAAGCTTTTAGGATGAATGAAAGTCAGTAAATGCACCAATAATGTCTAATTTAAACTAAGAATTAACTAGTCTGCAAAACATGTAATTTAACAACTAATAAACTCTTATTATCATGCCCAAAATTTATATGACTAACTACACATAAATAGGCAATTATTTTTATAAATTATAAATCACATTATTCTCACCCATACTTCTAATAGTTGGCTAACATCATGGCACAAGATAGGCAATTCGATGAACATGCCTAAACGACATGGATTACAAAGTGCATGTGGTTGCATGGTAGAATGTAACCATGTTGGTCCCACTCACTCAAATCATCCTTTAGGCTCTCAATCCTAACACGTTATAAGTTATTATAGTAGGCCCCATAGCCCCAAATTCCAAAAAATATGTTTTACTAAGGCGAGGTGGGTTCAAGAAAAAACTAGCTTAAATGATTCTATCTAACTCTTTGCATTACTCAAAAATGTGTTTAGATAATTTCAGCCAATTACAAGACTCGATTTGCACTTTACTCCTAATTTTAAAATATTTTTGATTAATTCAAAGTCTTGGTAAAGTGCCCAACTAAATATCATATAGTTACCATACAAATATGAACACTTATTAGGCTTGCACAAGAACTCTAAGAACCAAAACTTGAAGCTAAAGTGTCTTCATGTCCTTTCAAACCCTATGTTTTTATTGAACCACCCTTGTATGCAGGCCAAACCATTACAAAATAATTTTTAAAATACTACAGCTCATGTTAGAGTTCTATAATTAGTACCTAAGACCTATAGTCAACTCTAGAATCCTATAACCATCTTTGGAGTCCTATATAAAATTGGTGTTGGAGTTCTAAAGTTGGTACCAAATTCCTACAGTCAACTCTAGAATATTATACAAAATTGGTGCTAAAGTCCTACAACCAACTCTAAACTCCTATAGCTACATTTTGGATCCTATACAAAAATAGTGTCAAAGTCCTAAAGCTAGTTTTGGAGTCATGTACAAAATTGGCATCAAAGTTCTACAATTGGCACCAGAGTTCTAAAGTTATCTTTAGGATCCTATACAAAACTAGTTTTGAAGTTATACATCCAATTTCAAAGTCTTATATCCAAATCTGAAGTCCCAAAGCCATATCTAGAGTTCTCTATAAAATATAAGTATTCAGACATAATCATTTAGGGAACAAAAAGATAATAAGAACAAAGACTCAACTTGCAAACAAGCAATGAGAATCCAACTTCCATACTTCTCACTATGTTTTTTGAACACAAAGGATGCTAAGCCCTCATTTTAGGTTTAATTTCAGATTTTTCAAAAGATGAGGAAGTTTTAGAGAATGAATTGATAGCTTTAAAATTACCCAAAAATATAATTGCCAACTAGCCTCTTAGGGCGTATTTAGGAATAAGGCAGTGGAAGAATGTAAATCTAACTTTTCACATTTCTTTGTAACACTAAATATTACAATAGAATAAAATTTCAATAGAATTCAACTTCATAAATATTTATACATCATAATGTCATTCAAAATATATTTATATTAATCAAATATTGTGCATCCTTCTTCCTTAATAACATTTTATGCTATGTAACTCTAAAATGCTTATAAAATTCCAAGGAAGAAGTTAATCATTTCAAAATTTCAAACTAGAATGTCCACATAAGAAGGAGAGTCAAGATCTACTCAACCACACAAATCCTTTCAAGCTAGCTTAATCATAGGAAAATAAGACTCACAAGCCATTACCAGACCCTTTTTTACATGGTTTTTGGATGACAAGTTACAACAGACATGGGGATACATTTTTATAATTTGTTCCTTAATATTAATCTGGGTGTATCTAAGATTTATATAATTTTCCCCAACTTGATATTAACAAACTCAATAAAAATCTCAAAAACTAGATGGAGGAAAAGGAAATATGACTCATTTATCGAACATTTTTTTATACAAATATATTATTCGTTCTTCTTGCACAATAGATAGATGTCTACATTTTTAACATTTTATTCCTAATAATGTTCTAGGTTATATTAAATTTTGGAAAAAAATATTCATATCAAAAAATAATAATCCCATAACATATCTCATAAACCCAGATTAGGAACCATAAGATATGACCCATTTAATAGATGAGTTTCAATGAAAATAAATATCAGATTCCATTCCATATGTTTTCACAATAATTAAAACTAAATATTACATTATAATGAATTTAAAAATAGACAAAATAATTTTTACAAATGATTACAAAATCATTTAAATAAAAAGTGTTCAATTATACTCCACATACAACCCATAAGGCCAACCGAAGGAGTGGCTTGCCTTCCATCTATTTTCCATCAGAAGGCAATTAGCCTAGGCACCCCTAAACCTAAGAATCCCATATCTAATCATGGTTAACATAAAACATATTAGGTAGGTCAAGGTTAGTAAAGAGATATTTGGTTGGTGGCTATAACACTCAACTAGAAAACTAACTAGCACATATTCCACTAGATATTTTTATAATCCAAAAAATAGCATTCAAGAACATCAAAAACACCATTTCAAAATAAATAATATTAAAATCATCTAGAAGCACATTCCTACATAATAAATCTTACTAATGGAGAAGGAGAACATGGGTATGCCTCCCTCTTGTCTTACCACTTCTCTTGGCCATGAGAGGACCTTATCCTAGTCAACCATTCCAAATAAACACTTAAGAAGGCATGGGAACCTATTTCCCTAACCACTACCACTACACAAATAAGAACCACATAGGAGGGTAGGGGAACCTGATCCCCTAGCCACTACCACTATGCCAATGATAACCACATAGGAGGTATTAATAACCCACTTCCCTAACCACTATCACTATATAAAAATAGCAACAACAATAAAATTAAGTTAAGCCCAAATGGATAGTCTAAGAATGTCAAAATGAATCAACAAATAGATTTTAAAAATATAAAATCAAAATAGGAGGAATGGTATATCTCCTTCCAAGTGGTCAATAAAATCCATGTGATGGTCATAGGCACAATTTTGGCGAGCAAAGGTGAAGAGAGGGTAGGCTAAGTAGTCCTACACCTATTGGAAACAATCAAACAAAAGGAAGAATCTTTTTTTTAAAATTAATAACATAAAGAAAACAAAATGAAGGAATATGGAATCCTACCTCAATTTTCTACTTGGTTCAACACAATAGAACTCCTCTTAAAAATGGTTGGGTTGGTTCACTTCCTCACATGAAAAGATCTCTTCACTTTTTCCTTAGATTCCCCTTCTCTTCTCTATCTCTCATTCCAATTCTCAAATTAAAAAGGGGAAAAAATCCTTCCAAGGAAGGCTTTCCTTTCTCATATATACAAAGCACTCACATCCATTGGCCAATGGAAAGGTGATATGTGCCTCTTCCCCTTCCTTGGCTCTTCTTTGAAAATCTCACACAAACATTAACTCCTATTAAAAGTCCATACATGTAAGGAAGTTAATCCCATGCCTCTTCAATTCTCTCTCTATCATATGCCATAAATGGACACATATGATATTCTATGGCTTTCTCCACACTCCAACAAGTCTTACTCCAACATAAAGTTAATTGGGGTCTGAAATACACCAATATCTATCTATAAAACACTTTATATCCACTTGTAAACTTGGTTGAAAGATTCCATCAGAGTTTTTGTCAAAGGGGACCACTTATGTGATTTAAAAATTTACGTTATTTAGTGATAAAAATCTCAAAATGAAAACTAAGGTCTATAAAAATAAGGATGAATAGTGTCAAAGAGGTGAATAGTGTTATAAGGGGAAAGGAAGTTCACAATGTATGATTAAGTCAACATACAACACTTAAATTGAGTTGAAATTTTGGGAAGTCAAGTAGTCAATAGACCGTTATACTAATAATGCACTGATGCTCAATGTAGTCCCAGTTTCTTCATTGGCCTCGTCTATCACCTACACGTCAATTGGCACATAAAATACACTACAATAGATCACCAAAACTATAGAATGTAAATAACACAATCTCAATCCATACAAACATATCCAAGGCCTAACATCTCAATGGAAATATACTTGTGCCAATCATTTAATCATTTTTATAATCAATCATATGCATAAGAAATAATACCTCTATTAGTATGGAAATGTAATAATCATCATAATTGACAACTAAAATAATGTAAGTAAACCAACATCATAAACTCATTATTGGCCCACTATCAATGGAAGAAATTATAAAATTACATCTTGGAACAAAGCTTTTTGACAAAATTTGATAAAGTATTATTTTTGGATGATTTTACAAAGATAGTGAAAGCATATAAAACTTTCACAGGAATTTATAACTATCTTATGGGTTTCAACTAACTTGAATAACTAAAAAATAATTAATTTAAGATAATAAACTAAGTAAATACCACTTGGATCATAAATAACCCAAAAAAACTCCCCCTTGATCCAAAGGGGTATAGATGATGAAAATCTAGAGCTATGACTATGTAGTCATCAATGAATCTTTGCTACATCTACAAGATAACACACTACACATCATGGTACTGATCAAAACTTATGCCTCTCCATACAAAAGTCTACCCTATGAGTTATGGCATAAAAGGTTGATGAACATGATCAAGACCTTCTCATCCCCTATGATCATTGTATTGTACTATAGTATAACCCGATCAAAGCATGTCCAACTACATCAACCCACATAAGGTTCCATATACTTTGTATAGCACATCTCTTAGATGCCCAAAAATCACCAACATCACATGCATGCCTTTGCTCAACACTCAAAATTTTATCAAATCTAATGCTAACTCGTACAACCACCGATGACTAATTGAAGGCTATTATGCAATATCTTCCACCTATCAGGTGAGAGGTGAGAAGTTGTGCAGCATAAAAACAAAGTCAAACTACTCTATTTTCTCTTTAGTAATCATATCAATGCACTAAAAGAAAATCAAAACTAAAAGTAAAGTATACAAACCAAAAATTGATGTCCCAGTAGTGAACCCATACTATGAGCAAATAGCAAACTGGAGAAGGGAAATTATCCTCCAACCTCTATGGATCCTCCAAACTCTAGTTTTCACTTATACTTTTTCAATTACAAGGATTCTGATGGACCTGTAAAGGATGGTATTATCTCTAAAATCACAAGCATGAAGTTTCATAAAATTTGTCATTTTGAAGGTGTCAGTTTTCATTGATAATGCACCTTTATACATCATGGAATAGTTTTCACAAAAATCATATATGAAATATTAAAAACACAAAATAAACTATTCTATTGTGTCTGAAACATTTGAAAACCTATAGCTTGACTGGTCACATGACCACATTTGCATATAATAATGATTGGTTGAAAAAATATCACAATACAATGTCGAATGCAACTAAAAATAACTTACTTTGGAGGTTTTGCACTAATTGATCTACAATCATTTACAAGTCTTAAATAGAAGATTTACTATTTAAGCTTGATTTTTCCCTATGGAGAAACTAAAAAATTACTTTTTCATATATATTTTTTAACCATCCATGAAAAAAAATAAAAAATCAAAATACTTGTTGCTGCTCTAGGGCCCATGAAACCCTAATATTTAACATACCTTTATGTAAAATTTATATTTTTGTAAAATATTATTTATAGTTGCTGCTATGCCATAGGTTGAACTACTATGCCATTGCCTAGAGGATGTCTTATAATGTTCATAGCTTGGTGTTAATCCCTGTGACTATTGGACAGAGGTTGTTTCTAGATATCTAGCTAGTAAATAAGAAAAAATAGTGAAGATTTATTATTTTTCAAATGGTGTACTACTGTGATTTGCATCTTTAGAGTATCCCACAAAACAATTCACACTATTATATCCTCTATGTAATATTTGAACTTAAAATTCAAAGGAAGCCTTGTATATGCTCTACTACGCTATATAGGTCTACCTACCATATTGTTTTAGGAAGTCACTCAATATTAGTTATTAAATGCTATATTAGGTCAATAAGTAAATTTTTCTCTTTATACAACCATTTTATTCATTACAAATTTCACCATGAACCTAGAATATTTTCATTCCACCTTTTAGTTCTTACCTGGGAAAGCATTATGGCAGCTATAGCTAGGAAAGAAAGCGCAGGCTTCTAGGAATTCTTATGGAGAAATCAATCTGGATGAATTTTTGGATGATCTCAAATTTGAAAAGTTATATGTAGACAATACGTTGACCAATTTTTTGAAGATGTATGTTGACCAATTTGTTGAAGATTTTATAAAGCTCAGAGAGAAATAAAATAACCCCTTTTATAACAAAAAATTATCATACATGTGCAGGTAGTACTGCCATACAAAATTTGGGAATTTCTTCTTTAAAAACCATCTTACATAATATATGTTGGAAGAATTGTGCCTTAAATTGAAATATGTTGGCATAACAAATCAACCAAAAAATTACCTTGTGATCTACCCTTCATTGCCAATCTTCAATAAATTGTCTTCCCTTTAATCTTCCATAATTTCTTTTAGCTTTGATACCACTGTTGGCCAATTATCAATGGAGGAAATTAGAAAATTACATCTTGGAACAAATTTTTTTGACAAAATTTGATATAGTATTATTTTTGGATGATTTGACAAAGATAGTGAAAGCATATAAAACTTTCAAGGGAAGTTATGATTATCTTACAAGTTTCAAGTAACCTGAATAATTAAAAAACAATTAATCTAAGATAATAAACTGAGTAAATACCACTTGGAACATAACTGACCCAACACTCATAATCTAAAATTACATGATAAACAATATTTTATTAACTAATACAATAATGCAGTATTCATATCCATAATCCAATGAAATCATCCATAACTAGTACAACTAAAAATTAATCAAATACACAATCAAATCATTTAAAACATAAGATCCATTATCTCAATATTAAAACAACAACAAAAACATCTTTTATATCCATAACATAAGGATCTTATCATAACATGACATGTGTATAACAGCAACAATGTCCAACAGAACTAGCACTATGAAAATTTGGGGCCTCACATCTTGCACCAGTTTTAAGTGCTTAAATTTTACCCCACTTTTATATATGTATGTGTTCATACATTTCAAAGTAAAGGAAGACATGGAATGGATGCAAAAAAGAATTTCCCTAAAGATCTTGAACAAATCTCTAATGTACATGTGAATCCTCTAATAACATTCTTTCATTTTCTTCATATGTATGGGTGAATTCAAAATATAATAATCGATTGAAACTAAAAAACTAAAATTATATAAATTATTTCAATTAAATATGTGTACAATTCTAAAATAAGATTATATGCCTCTATAAATGTTCTCGATATTTCACGCATATCTAAGTATAATTTTAAAAGACAAATAATCAAGCTAACTATTTTTTTGAGTGATACAAAAAACAATAATATCCTAAACATATCCATCCCTATTAATAGAAGGAACATCTTGACTACATCATTATATGAAAGTATATGAACTTTAAATACCTCTTTTTATAGGAGTGAAAGTTATGTTGAGTTCTTGGAGTCTAGATGAATATAATGATTGGAATGTATGCTCCCTTTTGAGATTTGGGATGAACATGTGAAACACATATCTCAAAATAAAGGAGTTGAAACACATCATATGTAAAATATAAAACCAATGATGTCTAAAATAAAAATGTGTGATCTTGGAAAAATATATGATATTAATATTTTCACCCATGTGGGCCTATGATTTTTTTAATCAGTAAAAGGAGGATTCGAGGGTCCCTTATCCCTTCATTAATATTGATAATAAATTTTAAAAGAAAGGCCATAATGGAAACATTATAAAAAATCCAATGCTCCATGAGAAATAACAAATGAAAATCTGATATCCATGGCATCAAAGTTTACAAAGCAACTACTACAAAAGGGTATCTTCGATAGCCAAAAGACCAAAATGTCTAAATAGAAAATCTTTCATAAATAAAAAGGAATCTGAGAGTTAAGCTGATCCAAAAGGATCCCCAAGTCCCATTTCCAAGAAGAACCACAATAAACAACTTGTCTTCCATGCAAAAAAAAAAAAAAAAACTTCTAAATCAAAAACTTATTTAGCAAGATCTCATATACTTTTATATTTCACTTACTTGGAATCTTCTATCATTGTTTGTGTAAATTTATACAACACTTTATAAAAATAGAGACTATAGTTAGATTAAAAATAAATATTGCAAAAACAAATACCAATGCAAAGCCCTATAGCTAGGGGAATCCCAACTAATGGTATCCCTCCTTTAGCTTCAACATATTAAATATTAGGTAATTGAACCCAATCATAAGGGTCACTACTAATAACATATAAAAAAGGATATTGATTCACACCTACATTGGAAAGAATATATATATCTCAATTTTATTCTCGTAAAAAATTTAAAATATGAGGAGAAATGTCTTACCTATTCCCTGGCCCCACAAAGAATATTGTCCAATTTTAAACAAGGTGTTTTTAATTTTATCATAACATTTCTGATAATCATGGAGTCACATTCCACTAATACATTCTAAAATCCTTTTTCCTTTGTTAACTTGACCCCTTAAAGTAACATTATAGATTCAACTTCAATGTTAGTAGCTTTTGTGGAGAAATGGATTCCCCCATAAAAATTTATTTGATGACATTGAATTATACAACCTACCCAACCAATCTTGTATTATTTCTTGATTCCATATGAATATTTATTTTCACATAACCAACCATGGGAGAGATCCACATAACATCCATTCTACTCTTATTTTTAACTTTTGATCTCAAATCCTAATATATCACTATTTTTTATCAATTATTTATAATAGCCTTTTCCCATATCCCTAGCGTGTTGTTGTTGTTATTATTATTATTATTATTATTATTATTATTATTATTATTATTATTATTATTATTATTATTATTATTATAAAGATAGGTTATTGAAATAACCTACTCCACTTTTTCCCAAATCATTTCCTTATCCATAAAAAATTATATTATTCCACTCGAACCAAATGTCAAAAATTACATTGGCAGGAGCTATGAGCTGGGGTCAAGAACAAAAATTCCCCTTTGTTAATCAAAGGAAACCCAAGGTTGATTTAATCTAGATAGGAGACAAGAGGTCATATATTTATTTGATAATTTCTATAGATAAGGAAGTGTTCTATTGATTCACTCTCCTCTTTACACAAAATAAATATATATGGACCATTGAAACCCATCGTGTGACTCTAATCCCACATAAGGTTCCTATCAAGACATGAAAGCAATGCAAATGAATTATATTTAGGTGTGTTGACTGCATTCCAAATCAAATTATCAACCAATCATCTTTTGTAGTGTCACCTTTGGTAGCATACTCACACCCAGTTTTGATACCATATATCCCCCAAACTTTATCTCTAGTCCATCTCAGAGTTTATACACTATCTTATCAATACTTTCCTTAACCTTAAAATCTATAAAATATTATCTTTTTCAGAATCTAGACAATTTAAAATATCCACACTTTTACATTATTTATAATTATCAACTTGGGTTATTTTATCCAACCAATAGTTTATACATTTACACCCTATTCTAATTATTTGATTTGTTTGATCTCAATTATATTCCCCCATTTCTTGAAGTGCATATTATCCTTGGGATGAATCTGACCGGAATTTTTCTAATTCCCCATTACCTACTTCCCAAGCTAAAATCTCACAAACAATCCTCATAGATGCAACAATAAAGTTCCAAATATGAGAACCTAAGGGAAGATATGCAATAGTAAAAATTATCTCCAACCTATTATCAACTAAATATTTTCCCCTAAGCATTTTAATCTAGTGTTTATCCTCTTCTTCAAACAATTTTTAGGCTAATTTTTCACCAAGAGCGACATTTTTCATTTGCATATGTTTAATTTCAATACCCCCAACTAATTTGGTTCTACAAATTTTTTCCCACTTTAAAAGTTGAATTTTTTTATTTTTTTCTTTTCCTTATGACAAAAAGTGTTTAATAATCTTATCCATTCTCTACCCTATACCAATGGGTACTTGCAAAACTAAGAAAATGTAATATGGGTAACTTGTGACAACACTTTGATCAAGATGATCCTACCCCGCAAGCTCAACCACTTTGCTTCCCATGTTGTCAACCCTAATTGCATATTTGAAATTAGATTTTCCAAAATTTTAGCTTTAGCTACCCTTGTGAATATAGGAACCTTAAGATTTTTCTAGGGAGGTGCCCAATAGGAACACCTATGCCCTTGAAATCCTAACTTTTTCTTTCCCTATGAACATTGACATAGATAAATTTAGATTTTTCCAAACATATCTTCTATCCAGATACCATCTAATATTTTGATTAATAAAATTAAGGTTAAAACTTAACTGATCTCAACTAGTCCAAGTAGTATCATCCATAATGATATAATCGACATAAGCATAAAAATAATGTGCCCCACATGGGAAAAATATAATTATTTTTAGATCATAGAGATGCCTTATATTTGCAAAAAAATAAGCAATGTAGTATATATATCATAATATATGGAAATAGAAAACATGCAACTATGAGGTTCTAACCCTAATAAATGCATGATATGAATCAGGGAAACATAAGCAAGTAAAAAAAGCATTATGCATGATATGAATCATGTACCAACACCTAATGACAATAGGTGTTTGACAATATGGTGCAAGCACGAAGTGGGGAGACTCATTAAAATCTACCTTTAACCAAGAACTGACACAAATATTTCATCAAACAATTAATCTACATACAATAGAGATCAAATTCAATACTTTAATACAGCAGAATTCAATAACAAATTATGCCACAATCTGGCTTACTGAACGCTCGAATATATGGAGGAATCAATTCACTACACTACAGGCCTATATACAAACCTCTGCCTCACATTGGCAGCCTACACAGTCTTTTTAGATCAAGAAAAATACAAACAATTCCAACCTAATCATTTTCTAGCCGACCTTCTAAAAAAAGAGCCATCGTGCTAATATACGTGGAAATTGATTGTCTTAGAACTTCCCCCAACATCCTTTCAACTTCCTATTGTTTTCTTTCTACAAACGGTCCAAGCAAAATGAAAAAATCTGAGTTCAAGCCACAGGGGTTGCAATTGAAGTTTTGGATTGTCAAAGATGAAGTTTTAATTCCTTTACACGACCTGACGAGATTTGTGAAGTCGTTTGTGGTCTTACAATACAAAATGGATTCTATAAAGACTTAGAACCGGTTTTAGACCCAGTCGAATCTTAATTTATGAGAAGCATTGTGATGAAAAGTCTCTCTCTTTTCTTACTTGGTCAGGTTTTCTATCTGTAGAATACACTGAGTGAAACTCTTTGCTGTTCACAAGACCATGAAGGTATACACGACCTGTTCAGGCAATTGACTCCGAAGCACCATCCAAAACAATACAGAATGTCGGCAAACTTGAACTTCGAAACATAAAGAAAAGCCAATGAAAGAACTATATAGAAGATATATATCTCATGTATTCCTAATGGCAGATCTTCAACAATAGCTACGGAATTCATAATGTCTTGACAGTCACTAAGGAAGTAATCTGAAGAAATTTTGGCCTTTTCCACAAATTGCTCGAGCCCTGAAAATAATGTACACTCTGGATGCAGCCTTGAATATAGGACCACGATATCAAATGAAGGAAACAATCTGGCAGCCTTCAAACAAGGAGAGGGAGCCTTCAGCGAAGAGTGAAGAAGATAAATATCTTCCTCTGACATGCAGGTGACTTCCCCATTTGGAAAGAGCGAATCATACCTCCCAGCCCTGCCTGCTATTTGCTGGCTCTGGAATATTGAGATTGTGTGTTTGTAAACCTTTAAATTTATTCAATGTTGAGAAGATTATGCATGAATGTTTAAATTTAGACTCACTTCAATGGCATCACTTGCCATAAGAACATCAAACTCAGTACATGAATCATTTTACATTTTATGAATACCAAATTGGATTTTCTGGTGCCAATTTACAACTGCCTTCCTCCAAACACACAAACACACCAAAACTGAAAAAAAGCAAAGCAAAGAACGGAAAGACGAATGCACACTATATTTTTGGCGATGCATGATTACTCAAGACCATAGATGCTCCTACATCAGACACTCAAGGTTCAAATAATTTGAGCTCTAGCTCTCATAGATAGGATAAGTAGCAAAGCTACTCTTTTGGCCATGAACCAAATTGATCATGGCATCCCCTTCCACCACACCAATTAAATCAATTGAATGTTCTTCTTTTTCTTGAGCCATTTTCAACTCCTACATGTTGATTCTAAACCTATTCTCTTCTTATTTATGTTCTCTATCTCATTCCTTGTGGGTTTTGAACACCCTCCATACTCTCTCTCCTTTGTGGGCTTAGACCCACCATCATCTATCCTCCTCTGCCAAAGGCATAACCAACCATCATTCAACTCACATGTGGGTTGAAACCCACTCTCATTTGTTGACCACCGCCAATATGCTCTATCATGCACCTCAGTGTCCCATGAGGGTTGAAACCCACCATAGGTTGACCACCTCCTCTTAAATCCCACTTGGCTTTGTTCGCATCTTATTGAACCCATTGTTGGGTACTCATAGCATCATATATCCATGTTTTCAATTGCTCACAATTAACTACCATCTCATCTATCATTCCCAATCTCATCACAACTAAATCAACATTCATGTGGGCATCCAAATGATAGCCCATACCATCAAAAATTACCTCAAGGATAGTTCTTACCTTCTCATACTTCAATGTCTACATTTCTATAGAAATCAATATCTCCATCTCAGCTATAAATTTAGCTTCTTCTTCACATGATTGGGCTGCCATACACATTAGCAACTCCTTCTTCCACTTTATGAGTTCAAGAGACTCACTCTTCATACCTGCAACATTGCCTACTTGATTTTACCTCAAAATCAGCTTCACTCTCACATTTATTTCCATACTATAATCTTGATCCATGTCAAGTTTTATCTTCTCAAAGCCTTCATCATCATTTAGTTGCTTTAGGGATAGCTCTCTTTCCACACATGGTTGTAAATGAGCCTCCACCTTCATATCTCCTTGAGAAATAGCTTGTTCCCATGCTTTAGTACACTCCTTTGTCTCCATATCAACTTGAAGACACTCACCCAAGGCTGGAGTATCATCACAAACCAACTCTCGAATCACTACTTTCATATCCATCATTTGGTCATTTTCTTCATTTTATCTCTCATACAAATTAACATGTTGAACTGTACCACATTTAGTCATCTTTTCTACTACTATCTCTATGACTGGACCTACACAATGATAAAACACATTAGGGGAAACAAAAATTCCCTCAAACAACTCATCCACTACTTTGTTATGCTCCAAAGGCATGTTGTCCAACACTTATCCAATGCTTACATGCTTCTCATATTTGTTATTCACACTATGGTCTGCCAATAAGCCATCCAAAAATACTCTCATGGTTGTTTTATGCTCTTCTATACCTATGATTTTAGCTTCTTCGCATTGTTGAACCTTCACAATCATCTCCCTGTGTGCACTTACTTGCGTAACATCCACATCCAATGCTTCATTCATAGAAACTTACAATTCTACTTGGCTACTCTCTTCACTCACTTGAAACTCTACATGTCTACAATCTTTATTCATAGAAACATATGTCATGCCTTCGTTATCCTCAACCCTACTACCATTCAAAAGTAAATTGAGAAGTTCATTGCCATCTCTAACCAAGGAAAAATCAGAATTTTCCCACTCATGGGTCTTCACAACTGCTTGTTCATCATCACACAATGGGTCTCCATCTTTTAGTGGACAATACACCACCTCCACTTAATCCATCATATGGATATCATATCCTATGGGTTTCTCATAACTCATTTTCACAATATTTTTCTAAAAATTAAAACTAAGATCTACATATAGAAGCCTCTCCTTGTTCCCTTCCAAGAAAACCTACTCATCAGTATACCTATGCACTTCCATGCTACGTCTCAAAGTAGTATTTCACTACTCACATGACAGCTCCCCATCCCTATTTCCCTCCTTAGAAATATGCTTCTCACCAATGATCTCAAGCCTCTTCACATGAAGCTTCTTCAACCATCCTGACTATAATTTTGGATGCACAAAATGCCCCTATATCTTGGAAATTATATGCCACTCATAAACTTTCTACTTACCTTTCCCTTATCTCCTCATTTGGATATCCTTCCAAAATATGGCTAAAACTCCACTCAGTCACTTGATTTCAACCTTCACCCTCATGGGATCAATAATCTTCTCATTCACAAAATAAAACTCAATCTTAACTATCAAAGTCATGAGTTATTCCATATTCTCATTTCAACAAAACACAAATATATCATTTAAAGATTTACCTCTTTTGTCTACCATAATCTTGGTTAGTCTCTTATGTCTATTCACCTCTTTTCCTCTATTTGCTTGGAAACTATCTAAAACATCTATTCATACTTGTAGGGGAAATAACTATGCCATTAGCACTTCCTCATCACCGTCACACTTAGTTGTACCTTCATCACTTTGTGAAGTCTTTTCCATCATGTCCATCCTTGCCTAGAATAATTTCAGCATCAATGTCAACTCACCCACCTCATATTCCCTTCTCTTGTGTTCCATCCCTCATTACGAATCATTAGGTTCCTCTTTCATAACTTACAATGGACTCCAAATTAAGTCTCTCACAAAATCCCTCACACTTTTACATGAATTCAACACCTGCAATCACCTATGCAAGCTTCTCAAAAAACATGTATCTCTATGTATACTTCTCTCTCAAAACCTACAACACACATTGAGGAGTTTTCATAACTGCAAGGACACTACCTTGATTTAATACCACATGGTGCAATCATGTGGGGGAAGACTAAGTAAAGTCTACATTTGACTCCCATGTTGCAAGGGTTTAACAAAATAAACTGACACACAATCATTTCATCAAACAATTAACAAACATATAGCAAAGATCAAATTCAATGCTTTAATACAATCGAATCCAATAATAAATCATGCCATAATATGGATTAATGAACACTCAAATATATGGAGGAATTAATTCACTACACTATAGGCCTATATACAAACTTCTAATTCACATTGGTAGCCTATACATTCTCTTTAGATCAAGAGAAATATAAACAATGCCAATCTAATCATTTTCTATATGACCTTCAAAAAAAAATCCATCATGCTCATATAAATATGAATTTATTGTCTTAAAATGTCCCACAACATCCTTTCAACTTCCTCAGGCATTACATCTCTCTCCCCATCATTTTCATACTACAAATTGTTCAAGTAAAATGACAAAATATAAGTTCAAGCTACATGTGTCATAATTGGAGTTTTCAATTGTCAAAGAAGAAGATAAAGCATGTTTTAATGTCTCTACTTGACTTTATGGGCATTATGAAGTTATGTTTGGTCTTACAAGACCAAAACATATTCTATAAAGACTTAGAACTAGTTATAGACCTAGTCGAATCTTAATTCATGAGAAGCATTGTGATGCAAAGTTTGTTTCATTTATTACTTGATCAAGTCTTCTATATATGGAATACACTGAGTAAAACTCTTTTCCATTCATAAGACCATGAAGGTAGCCACAACCCAGTCAGGTAATTGATTATAAAGCACCATCTAACTACATACAAAATACCAACAAACTTAAACTTTGAAACATAAATAAAAGACAATGAAATAACTACATAGAATATATCTATCTCTTTTATTCCTAATGGAAGATCTTCAAAAATAATTGGAAAATTCATAATGTCTTCATAGTGGCTAAGTAATTAATTTGAAGAAAGTTTGGCCTTTTCCACAAATTTCTACAACACTAAAAATAATGTACACTTTGGATGCAGCCTTGAGTATAGGACCAAAATATAAAATGAAGGAAATAATATGGAAACCTTTAAGAAAGAATAGGGAGCCTTCAACGAAGAGTGAAGAATATAAATATAACATGCATTTGACTTCCCCATTTATAAAGATCAAACCATACCTCATATCCCTACTTGTTATTTGCTTGATCTCTAGAATATTGAGATTGTGCATTTGTAAACCATCAAATTTTTTCAATGTTGATGATATTATGTGATGAATTTTTATATTTAGACCCACTTCAATGGCATCACTTGCCATAAGAACTTAAAACTTAGTACATGAATCATTGGACATGTTATGAAGACCAAATTAGATATAGTGGTCCCAATTTATAATTGCTATAGATAAATGCCTTCCTCCAAAGACACAAACACACTAAACTTGAAACAAAGCAAAACAAAGAATGAGAAGATGAATGCACACTATGTTTGGTAATGCAAGATTTCTCAAGATCATAGTTGAACCTGCATCACAATAGCTAGGATAAGAAATATTCCACATGTGTGAATAAGCACAGAGCATACACTTCAAACATTGTAATCATGCCAAGAACATATAAGACACATAAGAAATTTAAGTCACATCAATCATATAATAATCATAAAAGACAATGAAGACATATCAAAAACATAGTAAGCATTGAAGACAATGAAGGCACGTCAAATAATTTTAAAATCATGCCACACACATTGAAGACACACCAAACATGAGGAAAGCACACCAAACACATTAAAGAAACATAGAACTTGATACAAGCAAGTCAACTATGTGACTAAGCATGGGATGAACTTTTGATAAATGGATATAGAAATCATAATCAACACTAAAAAATAGCATTGAATAATAACTTGGCTATAATATATATTAGAGACATACACACACACATATCAAGAAATGTAAAGCATGTCAATCATATAAAAACACATCAATGTAATTGAAGACACTCCATGATTCTAAAAATTGCTTAATTATATGATTGCACATGACATCACCTAGCAATAAGGACACATCTAGTAGATAAGATATCCTAAATAACACACATCATAGACATAAAGTAAAAAAATCAAATAAAACCCCAATATGATAAAAAATAAATAATGAAGATAAAACTTAATTTGGGACCAAAATATGTCCCATATTTCCAAAACAAATCTCCCAAGTGAACATAGGATTCCCCCAACCTATTTTGAATCCACAATCATGAACCTATAACCTATTAACATAGAAAGCATGCATCTATCTCATCAATCTCATAAACAATGTATATAGTAGTGAAGTAAATCCTTTATGTAAAGTAAAAAAGCATGAATATATGATGTGTATAGTAATATTTTTAAAATAATCATTTAATAATATAAAGGAAAGTTAGATTTAGAAGACACACAATCATTATCAAATCATGTGATAGACATGTGAAAAATAAATGTAATCAATACTATCAATAAATCACATACATTTAAAATAATGGTTAGAATGCCCTCGTTAATGCTTCAAGGGTATCAGAAAAATAAAGGAAAAGGAATGGTTTCTCAAAATGGTCTCCTCCCCCTCACTGGGTTCTTCAAACTAAAATTTCATGGAGCAGCAAGAGTAAACCCAAGGGATTCTAACACCAAGTGTATAATCAGATATTGTGCTAGGTCTTAATTCTAGCTACCTCCTTGAAATATATGAATGAAACCAACAAGGAAGTAGAATTCAAGTGACCATACTTGTTCTTGAGTTAGAGTATTAGTTTAGCATTCAACATCTTCTTATTGAAGGTGATTCAATAGTGGTTACTTTGGCAACTCAAAATTAGAGTTCAAATTCATGGAATCTCATTTAAATTTTTAATCGAGAATGGAGATTATGAGACTCATTTGTCTCTTGGTTAAGGGCTTATTATTTTTGTGACGTAAATGTTGAGGCTAAATTTTTGGGAAATCATATCATCACACAAGTAGAGGATATTATTGTGGACAACATGTTTGATTCATGGCCAAGGTTGAGTGAGGTTGGCTATAGTGATAATGGTTGACCACCTTCCCCCATCATTATTCTTCATAGATGGTAATGGGTATATAAGGGATCTGATTAATGATTTCAATCTTTATTATTGTAATCATTTAGTCCCCTTCCCATTCTCCTTGCATGTGGTAACTCTCAAATGATTCCCCTCATCCTTATTTCTCTTCCTATCTTTTCATCACCATGTTAGGTTTGTAGTAGCGTGTTGAGTATGACATTACTATCATCACTCCTTTCAATCTTGTTATTTTACCTTTTTCTCCTTTATTTTTTAGAACCTTTTCTTTCTTTTTTAAATCAACTTTAAGAGTGCATGTGATGTCCTTTTGTGAGGTTAATCTCTTTTTGGCTTTAATGGATTCAACAACAAAAATAGTGATGATATAGCCCTTATTTTTTTTCTAAGTCCAAAATGGAAATGGCCTTTTTAGGTTCCTTCACAGTGAAGAGGATAAAGAAGGTGTTATGGATCCCTACTAGGTAAATGTTTGACATAGTATGGATTTTCTAAGGAGTGGAATACATGCATTTATATTCTACAATATGTTCGATTTAGAGTTGGATTTTATTTTTTATAGTAATTTAATCAAGATCATTGAGGACAAGGAACTGGAGTTGGAGATTGCAAAGTTTTTTATCTATCCTAAATTAAAAGGACAGATATTAGTTGTAATGGATTACCTTGAGCCTACCTCATCAATCTCTCTCCCTTTTTTTATAAATAAAGTGCAGAGGATTAATTCCATTAAAGATATTCCATCAACTTGAAGAAAGCTTTAGAAAATCCATCAGATACCTTGAGCAAATTTAATATTTCATTTGACAAAGAAATTTTGGTCAAGGTGGGATCTTCCTGCCAATGAACCTTCCCACCTAAAATCCACTTTGGCTTCTTTAGATACCCTATTACAATGGTATAAAGGGTTAAAAATAGTCGACACTACCAATCTTCTTATATGACTTGGTGGGAGGCCATAAAATACTATGCCTTCTAATATATATTTGGTTGAGGCTAGTAGTTTTAGGGTGAAACTAGAAAAAATTGGTTGGGGTCGTGGTTGTAGAGATAAGTCTGATATTGATCGAAAGAAGACATGCAAGGTAAAAAGGTAAATAGTGTAAGGTTGGGGTCATAGGCAGAGAGGTGTTTGTCTTCTAAGTAGAGGGTCTATTTATCATTTCCATTCTCATCTTAAAAATGATGGTAGAAGGGTGACCCCAAAAGTAAATTCCTATAGTGTCAAGTTGGAATATGGTGGCCTAGTGTTGGGTGATGATAGTACCCATAGTCAAGAAAATACACATAGAGTTAGTGGTGATTGGGTGGTAGTTGTGGCCAAGTGTTGGGGATAGGGATATTGTTGAATTGGATGCTAAGGTGGGTTATAACATAGGCACAACCAATCTATATGTTGATATGGTAGCTTTCATTGATGTGTAAGAGATTGAACCCTTGTCTTTCTATTTCCTTCCTAGTTTCATGATGATTTTTTGGATTCTATATAGGTTATACATGTATTTGTTTATATTTTATGGTGATATGTTGGGTCTTGGGGCACATCCCCCATATTTCATCTTTCTATTATTTTGTAATCTATGTACTTGTTACTAGAATTATTTTATTATGGAATTATCTCCGATAAACAATGACATTTTTTGTAAACATTTTATTTTATTCAAAGGGTGAAGGACCAAACAACCCTTAAGTATCTATCAAAAAAATAATGGATAGGATGAAATACAATGATAAAGGGTATTCATAATCACCCCATTACTTCTTTAAATTTTCATTGGATTAAAGGCATGTTTCCAAGATAAGTATGCCATCATCATCTAAAAATTAACATGGACTTTTGGGATGGGACAAAGAAATAACAACTAGGATCTAATATAATTAATATAAAAACATAAGGAGAGGCAACCTAAGAATAATATAAGACTAGATGTAAATAGTCAAAGGTAAGGAAGACACCTAGAAAACAAGATTAAAAAATGAACATGTCAATTTGGAGGGGGAGAATGGCAAGGAATGAAGGAATCCTGTCAAACACATAATGAAATCATGAGAGAAAAAAATATTTTAAAATCATGATGAAATTTTAAATAATGTTATGAATATAAATATAAGAAGCATAAGAAAATGCAAGGATAAATTAGAATTAGAAAGCATATACTAAAATATCCTAAGTCATTGAGCTAACCTTGAAGAAGATTGAATAAAAATAAGGCATTCATAGAATCCATGCACACAAGCACAAAAATATGGAAGAAAATAAAGATAAATAGAAACAAACATTCCAATAAATAAACAAGAATAAAAATAGAATATGTAAAAATTAAAGAGTGTTCATTTTTAAACTTAAGTAGTTAGTTAGATCAATCAAGTCAATAATAATATCATATAATCGATTCATAATAATCAATAGAAGATATGTAAGATGAAGTACATGTATCATCACCTAATCCAAATTAGGATGTTGGAGTAGCCATGATCCTAAGAAAGATAAAACATGATCACCATCATTTTTATCATATTCTTATATAATAGTATGATTTTTCCTCATTGATTTTTCTTTGAATAATTGAATTATTTTTATGCTTTTCTATTTTCTATAAGTACTAGACTACAATAAACATACTCAATATTGTGGGGATTATCTTATGTTCTTTTTAGGAATATTTATAATGTCATTAAATATTAGAAAAAAAATATTTGTGTATGAGTTGTATGGATTGTAAACAAGTCATCATTAAGATAAGATTGAGTTAGACTATTTAGGAAATAAAAAATAGGGGATAAGACTTGATCCCTAATTTTTAAAATCAAATTAGTGTATAAAAACTTCTCTCCATTATTAAATATAACAATGGGTTTGATACCTTTAGTGGGTATCAAATCTAGGTTTAAATGACAGGATTAATTGATTTAAGGAAACATAAATGTGTGTTTAGTTTCCCATTTAATGAGATATTCTAATAGATTTTAGATTAGATTATTTTATCAACTTTTAAATTTTCTATAAAAACATTAAGGTAACACAATTTATTATATTCTTGCACTCTATGAGCTTTTTTATCTCTAGGATTCTTCCACCATAACTCTTTGTACCTTATCATTGTCTATTGCATAGATCTGTTGTATCTTCTTTTCCATGGATATCACTCATTACTCACCAAAATGCCAAGGTCACACCTAACTTGTGCTCCTCATGTATATTTTAACATCTCTACAACCTTGTTGAAATATTAAATTTTACAGCACTATGCACCTAAAAAATATTCCATCCACATATTGGTTTGAAGATAGAAGAAGATAATAGTTTTTCTCCCTAATGAATCAATTATTTAGTGTTAACATAACAATAGGGGATGACAACACAAAATCCATAATTCTTAATAACATATCCAATATTTTTTCAATTATGGTTTTTACTTTAATCAAATAGAATCTCAGTCTAGAAGGGTTAGTCTCTATTTTTATTGATGAGGAGAATCGAGTCAAAAGTCCTAAGTCAGAAAAAGAATTAATAATATTTTACAAAATAATCCTAGCACCTCTTCCAAGAAAAATAAATATGTGTCAAAATTCAAAAAGGATATAATCCTCTGTTACCATTGTAAGAAGTTGAGACATGTTATTCTAAATTGTCTATAGAGCACATAGGATCTCATCAATCAAAAACTGAAACATAAGGCCTTGGTTTCCACTAATGACAGAGAAGAATAAAAAATATTGGGATGAGTGGGATAAATATTCTCCCCATGAAAGTGATTAATAATATGTGTTATAATCAATAATTATTGTCTCTCACTGAAAATAAATAAAATGTGTGTGTGTGTGTGTGTGTGTGTGTGTGTGTGTGTGTGTGTGTGTGTGTGTGTGTGTGTGTGTGTGTGTGTGTGTGTGTGTGTGTGTGTGTGTGTGTGTGTGTGTGTGTGTGTGTGTGTGTGTGTGTGTGTGTGTGTGTGTGTGTGTGTGATATGAATAGATGTAAGCAAGTATAAATGTATGATTTTGAACTCAAATGTGTGTATAAAATAGATAGTATGTAAGGTTGAAAAGTTCCCTATAATCTCGATTGTTGATGTGTCCCCATCCATAGAATATTGATATGTTCACTATTCATACTTGGATGGTGAAAGGTCTATGTGTTTCCTTTCCATTAACATATATGGTTGATAAAATGTCAATGTGTTTCCTAATCATTCAAAAATATTGTGTTACAAATCATGTGTATTACTTTTGTTCCATATAATTGTACTAGGGAAGAATGCTAGGAATATTTAATGTGTCATTAGAATACTAGAATATTATTTATGTGTGTATGTATTAGTTATATAGATTGTAAACAACTCATCATAGAGATAATAATGAGTGGGGATATTTAGGAGAGATAAAATAGGAGATAAGAATTGATCCCTAGATTGTATAATCAAGCTAGTGTATAAAATCTTCTCTCCATTATTAAATTAAATAATAGGTTTGCTTCCTCTAGTACTTGAACTTTACATTCTCTTACTTTAGGTATAAAATTTAGCTCCTCATTTGATATTTTCTTATGTAAGACCTCTTCTTGAACTTATTATTATGGATATTATACATCTGTTAGAAATGTAATGAATTTTTATTCATGCACAAATTTCAAATATTGGTGTAAATTATAATTAATTTCTCCAAAGTGATGTAAAAACATGATAATATGATCCATTATTAGTTACCACATGAAATAAACATAAGTCCACCTTAGGACCCACCTTAATAAGAAAGATAGTGCAACTAATTATCTCTCTACCAATAGGTACTTTCATATCCCACAATAATGATTAGAGTATATATGCCAATTATATATTATAAAATCTAAGACCATTATAAAGTCTAAGACCATCTATGAATTTCTAAGTATATATGTATATTAATGATTTAATGTAAATCAACCATAACTTCATCATTTTATTGTTTACTTAAATCTATGAAAGATATTATGAATAAATGCCATTGTAAGAGTTATTTTTTAATCTAAAATCACCTTTTATTAATCATAAATCATAATATATTGCTAATCTTACAAAAAATTAGTTGAATGACATCAAACTCCAAAAATAATAATTCATATTGTTCATGTGGTCTGAGAAAGGAGTTTCCATCAATTTAATTAATTAAAATCCTAATAAATTATAATAATTTAAGTAAATAATCCTTAAGCATAAACTTTCCAATCAAAAAATATCTAGAGTAGAAAGAGAAAAATAATATAATTCCCACTTGGCATCCAAAATAAATAAAACAAGAGCATTACACAACTAGAGTAATCAAATTATACTACAATAGCAGATGGTTACTGAGCTTGTCACCCTAGACACCACCACTATGAGGATATATTGTACCAAGTACCAACTTACACCCATCACTATTGGTTGATTTGTCTTTTTCTTCTTGTTGTTGTTCTTTTCTAGATGGATATATTGCAAGGGCCACATGAGGGAATTTTCCTTACTATTGATTTTTCCACCTACCAGTATTAGTAAATGTGTGCTCAAACCTATCATCACCTACACTACTATGATTAAGTGAATGATTATAATAATGTGGAGAGAAACATCATGCTTGCATCATGGCCCCTATGTCCATAGCCTTGTGAGGGAGACTAATTTTGGAAAGAATCTAGAGGATCTCAATTAATAACACATGGGTCATTTCCAAAATAGTGAAAATAAGAGTTTAAATACTCCATCTCTATATGGAATTTATTATCTTGCACTTGTACACAAATCATGATATTAGAGATGATTAAACTTTGTTATAAATAAAACATAACCCTTTTAGAATCATGATTAAACATATATCATTATTCCTTTCTTTGCATAACTAAAAAAAAATTTTGCAATAAAAATAAATTTGATTATATTGTGTAGGTTGCATAGCTAAATCCCATAGAAGCATAATTATTCATGAGAAAAATACCAAAAAATAAAAATGTAAAATGATGATTCCATCTCTAGGTTGGTTTAGCATGTCAAAAAACCCAAAAAAAAGTGTTTGGGAGGCTTTTTATTTACATGAGGGACTTTTAGGGTAAGAAATGCCCAAGTGCATAAGTCAGTCTCTAATTATAAATCCTTGATAAAATAAAATAAAATTATCTTTATTAGGCTCAATAATGACTTTCCATAGGTTTAAAAACCTTTAGGTCCAATTAGCCTAAAAATAATGAGACTTACAATGAGTATTAAAGGTTTAAAATTGAATGTTTCGAGGAAATAAAATCTAAAAACTAAGCCAAGGTTTGTAATGGTAGAAGGGAATACCAATATGTCACTTATATACCTTCCACCACTAGATGATAATTTCACACCAATATTATAAATATGTTCATTAGGTATGACCCTCTGGATTAATAAAACTAATATCACCATTTTTGAGTTGAAATTTATCCTTAAGAGTAGACTAGGAGAGCTAATATATGGATCATTTACAAAAATAGGTTAGAAACAACATTAATACACCTTCTAAAGGGCCAACCACTTTTAACCCAAGGGACCACGAAAAAGGGACTCATGTGAATTCAAGGCTTGGGAGAATAAACATCCTTTCTTGATAGATTTGAGGAGCTCAAAAATTTTAGATGTGGCATCATTAATGGTAATGCTAGCATAAGCATATTTGAAAATTATGTTAACTAAATGAATAAATTTTGGGAGAAAACTAATAGCCTAATGATATCATTGATGAAATGCCACTTAATTACTTCATAAGCCTTCTCAAAATTAATATTGATAATAGGTATTTTTTAAGATGAATGATTCCATTCCATACCTTCCTATACTGAAATGACATTATCAAAAATATAACTAATGTGGATGAATTTTATCATCTTAGGTTGAACACTAAGAGGAAATGTGTACCTCAAATGTAGAGGAAGGGTTTTGGAAACAATTTTATAAGACACATTTAAGAGATTGATCAGACACCAATTGGTAATGAGATATGAATCACCAACCTTTGGGATGAACATAATGTTTCCTTAGTTTATGAATATGCCCAGAGGGTTGGTATGAACATATTTAAGGTAAACATGGTGTAATTCAAGACCCATTGTATCCTAGAGTGTTCTATAAAAATCATAGGATAAACCATCAATTTTGGGAGAGCCTTATTAGTGTTCACTTATATGATCACCTCATGGAGGTCATAAATGGAAATAAGGAAATCATAAACAACCCTTTGAGCATAATTTTTTTTTAAAGAACCACCTAAAGTAATTTCTTGATGACATTGTCATGGGCTAGGGAGGTTATCTGATTGATAGAAACCCTATGATATTGAGATATAAAGTTTTTTAGAATGTCAAAAAATCTATTGAAACATTAATTTTCCTTATGAGCCAAAACCATTTCAATCGCATTCCAACACTGAATAAAAGAGAACAAATATTCAAAAACCTAATCCCTAACATTTACCTAATGCATACAAGCCCAAATTTGAGCACCACAAGGATTTTACACCTATTCAACCTTGAGATTGTTCTTCCATTTTTTTTATCATTTTTAATGTCCTCATTGAAATGGGGAAAATATAGATCCTATGAATTTCTAAGTGATTTATAGTGTGACACCTCATGACCCTTCTATTGGAAGACCACAACCCTTTTTCCATAGACACAAAGGAAAGTGGGGGTGAACTAGATATAATTTGACCAATAGCTAATCCAAGTGAGATCCCCATCATGGCATGGTTCCAGATACACTTAATATGGTTAAGCATTTGTTCATGGGTTAAAAGCATGGTGTTGAGGTAAATTTGAGACTTAAATCTTTGTACCTAATTGTAGACCCATTAATATATAACTAGATGGGCAAATGATCAAAATTAATTTCCTTCACATCCATACTAACAAGGTGATCAATAATATTAATGAAAGAGAAATGATCATGTTTAACTAACAATTTTCTATCTAATTTTTTTAACACCCTAACATTTCTTTATCTTTGGTTGGACTAAGTAAATTAAGCCAAGTTTGATAAATGGTAGTTATGGTGTTTGAGATCAATAAAATAAATATTTTATCACATGTTGAACCATACCTCCCACTTCAATATTCACCTCTTTGTCTTCTAGGTACTCAACCATGTTGAATTTGCCACATAAGACCTAGTTGGAGTCAATGATTGAGTCGATAATCCATCACAAGAATGTCACCCACACAATTCCATAATTAGAGGAATAAATGTTTGAAACACTAAGGGAGTGATCATAAAAATTTATTAACAAACCAATGAGTGGGGTTAAACACCCTACTGATAGTATACAATGTAAAACCAAATGAAATTAACATAAAAACTCTACCACATCTAGTTTCATGGTTTAACACATAACATAATTCTCCTATCCAACTGGTTATGGTGGTAGAAAGGACTTCCCTTTTATACTAACTTCATGAAAACATAACTTCATATTAGAAAAAACTTGACAATTGTCTCTAGCCTTAAACTTATGGAATGGCTTAGTGAGACCACAAATATTCTAATAATAAGCCATCATGGGAAAAACATCGAAGTTCATGTTTTTCTCATTTTCCATGCCGTCTATGTAATTGAGGATGTTGGTTGTGTATGATTTTTTTTTTCTCTACATAAATTTTCCTAGTTTAAAATATCATTATTTCTCTTGCACATATTCGTTAGTCATGGGAGATGGCAAGGATTGTGCAAGAAATGCATAACTAAATTATATTAAAACATTGCCAGATTATATGGCATTTCCCATTTATTTCACATCCAAAGGATGTCATGACATTTGAGGAATGAAAACCTAAATTTAAGGGCTTGTAAATATTATCATATCATGTGGAGTGTAAGATAATGGATGTACCACCTTAGAGGAATTAGGGACTACTTGTGTATCGATCAAAGGTGAATATCATATGGTTTTGAACAAAGTGTTGGTTATCTTGAACACTACTTAATATTTTTTGTTATGTTTGTTATTAATGGTGGTTTTCAACCCATCAAACACAAAAGACATAATTTTTTCACATCCTACGTGGTTTTAGGTTGAGTAGCTAGTCAAAAGTTAGATATAAGAAGGCATTCTTGTATCTTATGGATTGTGGCTTGAAACTTAAAGCATGTGTTGGAAAATTATATATATAATTTTGTTTTTAAATGTGTTGTTCACATATCTAGGTGTTAATATTTTCCTTGAGATCCTTTGATATTTTTATCTTGACGCATATGTAGGTTTACATCCTAGAAACATAGAAAATTATCTACTCATAGTTGATAAATTGACCTAAGAGTTTGATAATTTGGTCAATAAAACCCTAAAATGGGAGAGGATTCCTTTTTAACTCTATCCATATATTAATTTTGAGTTTTTACTATTTTGACACTAAAAATTCCCTAGTCCAATTGGAAACACTACAATGGTATTATAGATAAACCATGGGAAATTTTAGCTATCATGGTGCATCTATTAGCATTGGAAAACTTGAAAAGAAAAAAATATATTGATCAAATTTTCCACACCTTCAATATTAACACCAAGGGGATTCCATAATTGTATACCCAATTTTTAAGCATGTTTTCTTAGGGGATATGACCACCAAAGTAACCTACATCAAGAATAGAATTAACTGGGATATGTTTGTTACCTCATGAAACACCTTCAGGGTGAAATTCCTTGCTTGTGTTAGTGCATGATCACCTAGAGCTCCAATATAAATAACTACATCAAATGATGCATTTTCTAAAACACTAACCATGATATGACCAAGGTTAGACTCAATGCCAAATGGGTGGGGTAAATGTTGGTTTAGTGAAATAAATTTATGCTGGGACAAATATCTTGCTTAGATCACCACTAATTGGTAGAATCATGAATAATTAAAAATAAGGAAATCCTAAAACCTTATTAAACCCTATCACATTCTTATCCTCTCCTTAGTTTATTTTTCCTTGTATGATCTCTCATTTTGGATCTAAATATTGTGAAATGTAATCGGAGGAGATGCCCTCTTTCTTGTAATTGTATTAACCATACCAATAAATCAATCAAGTGAATGTGCATTATAAGCCTTTGATGTTTACATTTTATCTTTTATATCTATCATGTGAGAAATTCCTTGATCCTTTGGTTTAATATTATGATTTTTGAGATGGTTGGTAAAAAAATTCAAGTACTAATTTGGTGGAACCACCATTGATTCATTCAAACTATGATATTTTATATTCATTTGAATTTAATTATTATAAATTAGATAGTGTATACTATGATTCAAGATAATTTGACTATGATGGAGTAAAGATCATAATAATTACAAAACATAAACTAAAATTATAAAGCATAAAATTAAGAAACAAAAGATAATTCTAATTCTTCACTATTAATCTTAAACAATATATGTATTCATTTTATTAATTGTACAACTTGTAGATAGAGTTTCCATGCACAATGAAAGTCCTATTAAAATAAAAAAATAATCCTAGAGTTCACTAAATTTTCTTATTTTTATCTCTTATTAAGATAAAAGATAATTCTAGAGTTAACTGAACTATTATTTTTAGTAATTTTTTAAACTTGATATTCTTAGCAGTTTTCAAAACTTGTTATTTCTAGTAACCTAATATTTTTAATAACTTTTTTATGCAAGCTCAAATGGGACTACATATCTCCCTTATTCTTTTACATTCCTAAAAAAAGCTAAAGATTGACTACAAGTTCACACCTAGTTATAAAAAAGCTAATTTTGAAAATTTCTAAAAATAGTAGAAAAAAACTTAAGTGAAAATTTTGAGCTTTATATGGTCAATTTGGGCTTGAAATTTTGTCAAAAATGTCACTAATTGGATATCACTACTTTTATTTGCATGAAGCTCTTTGAGATCCTTTTTTTTATTTTAAACACAAATAGATTCCTATATCAAAATTTATGGCTTCTACAAGATATGCTCTACATCATTCTCCTTTGATTGGAGACACTTTTAAACCTCAGATTTGATCTTACTTTCCTTCCTTTTTTCCTCCATATATTTAACCATACTTCTTCTTGTATAAACTCATATATACTTGCAAGGATAATTTCTACCTTGCTTGCATCTCTAATATGCTCAACTAAATCATAAATTTTAAAATCAATGTTGTGCTTATTCGCTTCCAAGATTGTAATGGTCATCTCTAAAATGGTTTTATCTTTCTCTTATTCCATATTTTTATCTTCACCTCCATTTTTAATCTCATTCTCTATGGGATAAAATTCCATAATAGATTGTAAATCACCTTCATCTTCAATATTGTCTCCATGAATGTAACCATTTATATCTTCCATTTTCTCATCAACCTTAATTGGAATATTATCTTCAATCCTTTCTTATTTATTATTTTCATCTTCAAACTTTTCATTATTTTCTTCACTTTAATCTTCATGATCTAAGAGATAAATTTATACAACATGCTTAAAATCTTCAGATACACCATTTCCATGTATGAAATCCATCATTAGTGAACTTATTTTTTATGTCTTCTTAACACTAGAAAACTCTTCTTCCACAATAGATCATTTTATCTCTTTTAAGGTCCTCTTTCCTCAATAAAACTTTTTTCCTTTCATTCCATTAACACATGGTATGATTCATGCCTTCATTATTTTATATTTAACTTCTATATAATATTGATAAATGTCCATTCTCACAACCATCTCCCTCAAGTCTATAATGACCTCCATAATATTTTTGTCTTGCTTCTTCATTCTCTATTGCTCCATATCTCTTTCCTCATCACTTTCATCTCCTCTTTGTCTTACTCTCTGGCCTACAATAATTCATGTAAGATCTTCAAATCTAAATTTTAAATATTTTAAATTCATGTTCATTTGAGCATAGCCTCCTTCTATTGCCATCCTTCTTCCTAAAAAAATTATTCAAAAATGGAATTTTTACAAAAGAAAATTTAAACTGTAGGAAAATTCACACATAATTTGACCTTTGATTTTATTTCTATATATGAACCTACTCTAACATCAAATTATGGGTCCAAGAATGCAAAAATTCCAAAATATAAAACTAAATTATGGAGATTAAAATTTAGTGAATAAAAATCTAATTCTTTTTTATTCTTCTAAAATAATACGAGTTTTTTATCAATGCACAATTCATAGATAAAGTTGTGCAAAACTAAAATCATATTAAAATAAAAAATAATCCTAGAGTTACCTATATTTTCTATTTTTTACCTTTTATTAGAAGAAAATCTAATCCTATATTTAATTGAATAGGTTGTTTTTAATAGTTTTTGAAGTTTCATTGTTCACAATTTTTTAAGCTTATTATTGTTCACAATTTTTAAAACTACTTATTTTTAGTAACTTAGGCATGCAATCTTAGATGGGACTATAGATATCCCTTATTCTTATACATATCTAAAATAATATAGGGAGTGGCATGCAAATATAAGTTCACTCTTATTTACATTAAAAAAATAGAAAATTATAAAAATAATGAAAAGAAAAATTAAAGTGTAAGTTTTGAGACTTTAGATGGTCAATTTTAGCCTTTAAAAATGTAAAAATATTGTTAATGGGTTTTTTCCACTTATGACTACATAAAAATATTTCATATATTCATTTTTTAAAAGGGCTCAAATAAATTCTTGGATCAAAATTTATGGCTTTCATAAGATTTTCTCTCACATCAAAAGTTATGGCTTTCGTAAGATTTTCTCTCGCATAAATCTATTTTGAATAATGTCTTATAATTATATGATAATCAAAAAATGAATTTGTATCATAATTTTTTGGCAATGGCCTTGAATGATAAAATTCTCTAATTGGAGTAAAAATAATCATATTACACTCAAGCAATAGTTTTGAAGTAATTTTTAGGATTTCACTTAGCCTTGTAAATTACATATGCTCCTTATGTTGAGATATTATAGCTTATTACATGGTTTTTCTATAATATTATCATGCATTAGCATCAATTTAAGATTTAAATGGATTTTCATTACTTATAGTATTGGAATTTTTCATTTTTTAAACTTGGCACCATTATAAGTTGGACCATTTGACCCAAATTAATCACATTTTTATCTAAAATATTGACCTCAAATTCTCGAATCATATGAAAAATTTAATATAAAGGGTGGTAAATGTTGAAAACCACTTTTTTCTTAATAATCAAAAGAAATATTAGAGTGTCTAACTATAATTTAAAGTTCACTATTGTACTTGATGTGTCATCTTGGTAACCATAGTCTTAAATTTAACCAAATTCACTGGTAGTCTCATGTAATATTCATTTAATTTTCTATAATTATGAAAATGTATGCTTCATACCAATATTTATTGAAAATTAATTTGTTAATTTTATAAAATAATGTAAATAACCATGTGGTAAATCATAGAACTAAACAAGTGTATAATCCTTTAAGCTCCTTAGAAATAACTTACTTAATCAATAATCATGAATTAAATAAAAATAAAAGGCATAAAAACCCTAAATTTATGAGATTGATCTCGTTTTACATTAAAAAATCAAATTTTGTCAAAATAAATATTATAAAAAATGAGTATAAATAGAATCTATAAGACAAAGGTTTTGAATAATATTATTAGAAGTGACTCTACTTTATATATTTTGAGACCCATAAGAAATATCCTTAATTGTATTTTGTAAGTCACACAATGTATGCATCAATATAATCATTTCAATATTTGGAATAAAAGAGGTAGAATAGGTTGGAAAATTTTAATTTTTTTTAAATATAAGGGTTAGAAACATGTGAAGAAATTTGAGAAGCATGATAAGAAAAATATATGAGTAAGAGAAATCTTATAAACATGTTAAGGTATTGGAAAGGTTTGAGAAGAAATTGCAACATGTTGAAAATTTTGAAGAGATTGAGAAGCAATGGAAACATGTTGAGTAATCTTAGCATTTTGAGAAGAAGGAGAAGCATTAGGAGAAATATTACATGTAGTAGGAACTTGAGTATAGAGAGGCTCAGAATAAATTTGATAAATAACTACATGAAGAGGAATTTATTTTATTCCATTACATAAGTATTTGATCCACATTAAAAATTCTTATGTATCCTCTATCTGCCTTATAGGTTACTTGAATCCTAACCATATTTTGGGATGCTTGAACTAGAGTTTGACTTGTATTTTATTACAATAAATTCATCAATCCATCTATCTCATTAATGTTTTCCATGACATGTTTCCTAAAATTAGAAATATTTTCAACCCTATCTCATTTATCTAATCTTGTTGATAAATATCCAATTTGCATTCATTATCAATTTGAGAACCATTCATAACATTTTCATTTAAATGCACATCATTGTCATTTGCAATTAAAAGCACATTTTTTATAGTAACACTAGTTAGATTTTAAAGTTGAATTTTTCAATTGAAGAAATATCTAAAATTAACCAAATATTATTAAAAAAATAATAGGTTGATGATTTATCATATCATTCTTCCCTTTTGGATCCTTATATATATTTAATTTTGGTTTCATAAGAGGAAATAAAAAATTGAATACACACACCCTACAAGTTGAACCTTAGGGTTTGAAAATCATTCAAGAAAATTAACCTAGGGATTGGAATGATTTAAACAAAGGAGCTAGGGATATTATATTTGAAAGAGTGCAATAGAACAAGATCTATAAAAATAAAATTGTATCTACCCTAAATAGCAATATATAACCTTAGAAGAGGTGTAACTGAGTATAGATTCACCAAAATGTAGAATAGATATGTATTTCAGTTAACTTATAATACAAGTGCCTATAAATATTTAAGTAGGCTTGAAATATATGTAAAACAATAGATTAGACCTAATTAATTTATAAAACTAGAGAAATAGATAAATTGTAAGATTAATTGATGTATCTCATATATTTTGAAGTAAGGTAATATCATCAAAAATTGACAATGGAAAATAATACTTTAAAACTTGATTGAAGGATTATTAGACTACTCATGAAAATTAAAGAATGATATATAAACCATCAAATTTAAAACCTATAAATGTTCATACATTCAAGTTTCATTCCTAAAAAAATTCTAATAGGAAAAATATGGTTTTACTATTATGTTCATATGATCGAGGGTCCAAAAACCTCGCTTAGTTATATGAACATTTTCTCATATCAATGGGGAAATGGAATTTTCCTTCTTCTTTCCCTAATTGTGTATAAGTTAGATCTAAAAATCAAAATAAAAGTAATATGTTTTTTCATTCATGTGTTACACTTAACTTGATTCTTATTAGCCACTTATATTTTTGTACAATATCAATTACATGACTCCAATAATTGTAACTATTATTCATCCAAGAAAAAAAATGTAATTCAATTTTACTAACCTAAAGTTCATTACTAAAATTAATTCTCTAATGTATTCTTTATTTCTCTAAATATTTTTAAATACTCAATAGATTATGATGAACATTAAGATGAATTTTCTAGCCTTCACTTGAATTTTCTCAATTGCCTTGATTGATAATATATCCCTAAATGCACTAGGGTGTTATTGTGTATATATATGACTTTGAATAATATTATAACTCTATTGGGACATAAACCAACATGAAATGGTCAATAAGTTTACAAGGGGAAGAAATATCAATTTCTTGTCAAGTGTTAATGGAATTGCAACTACCTCACATGATTTAATTCTAAAAATTTCCAATAAATATGTTAAATACTTTTCTTGATAAATGAATATACCTTCTGAATGTTGTATTTCAATGACAAGGAGGTAATGCTTCTACCCCGGATCTAACATTTCAAATTCCTATGTCATTCATGATTGAAATTTATCCATTAGTTTTTTATTGTTACCTATATAGATAAGATCATATACATAAAGGAAAACAATAATAATTTCATTTCCAATGTGTTTGACATAAACAGTTAGCTGAATATCTTCTGATAAAGCCATTATTAAAGAAATAATTATCAATCCTTACATACCAATCAGGAAGAGCCTATTTTAAACCATATACATATTTTTTAAATCTCTAAACCAATTGTTATTTTCCCTCAAATCATAGCTAATTAGTTTTTCCACATGAAATTCCTCATATATATATATATATATATATATATATATATATATATATATATATATATATATATATATATATATATCAATTGAGAAAGGTTGATTTCACATCCATCTGATGTGCAGTCTACTTGTGTTGTGTAGTAATTGTCAACATGACCTTTATGTTGTCAAGTCTTACCACTAGAACAAAGGTTTCATAATAATGTACTCTCATATCTATGCAAACCCCTTGGTAATAAGTCTTTCCATGTGTTGATTCAAAAAACCACTAGCATGTTATTTTAATTCATAGATCCATTTGACACCAATCACTTATTTATATTTTAGAAGCTACAACAATTCTCACATACTATTTATACTAATTTTTGCATCCTTTCATTCATAGCATCAACCCATATTATCTCTTTTTTTTACTCTTCAAACACATTTGGTTCAATTTTAGTTTACCAAATAAAGAAAAATTTAAATCTTGGTTTATATTTGGAGTCATTTAATAAATTTATCTTACGGTTATTACTTATCTTGGAGTACTTGTACTTAATTTTAGACTTGCACTAGGACTTGGTGAAGAATTTTTGGAAAAAAAAATTAAATTATCACCAAAATTTGGTTTTACTTGAGAACTTAAGCTTGGTAAACTTGAACTTGAGTTACTGCTGAGTTTATATGAAGAAGATGAGCAATGCTATCTTTTATTTCCATGATTATTAATGTTTCTTGTTGTACACCTTCTTTTCACCACCGCACTCCCTCTTAATTAAAAATCACATCCTAACTTATTAATGTTTCTTTATGCAATGATTTCTATAGAAAAACTAAAACTCTCCTGAAGTGAAATATCCTCTCTATCAGTTATGAGTACATGGAGATAGTACACACTTTAATTTTTAACCATTGTTTTGAAATCATTGAAACATTTAAAGGCTTCTAATTTATGCTTCATAAAATAAATACAATAGTGGTGAGATAAATCATCAATAATTTTAATAAACATATATTCTTACCTAGATATTTCTCCTACATATATCCATAGATTGCAACACAGATAAGCATAAAAGAATTTATTTCCCCTTAATGGTTTGTTTACTAAAAATCAATTTGGGTGTTGTTTTCCAAATACATAGCCTAAATCAAATGATTCTATTAGTTTAATTACTATAATTCCTTTCACCATTTTTTTATTATGAAGCAAGATCAATCCTTGAAATCTCATATGTCCATAGTGTTTTTGCTAGAACTACAAATCATTTTTATTTACAGATATGATGGTTCCAATTTATTTTGAAATAAATTATGTGAAAACAACATGTTACTTATCATTACATCCTTTTCTACAAGATATTGATTATCATATTTATTAAATATTTTACAGCATCTATTTTCAAACACAACTATGATAATTTTTAGATTTATCAAATATTTTGTAGCAATTATCTTCAAACATAAATTTTTAGTTTTTATTTATGAGCTAGCCAACACTCATAATATTATATTTTAATTTTGGTGCATGTAATGTGTCATGAATATATGTGTTTTTTCTTCCTTGGTACTCACAAAAATGGTATCTTTTTCCATCATGTTAGCTTATTTTTAATTAACAAATTTCACTTGAATTATCACATATTCATCTAACTTAATAGAGATATCACTATGACCATGCATCTCTATGATATTATTTATCCATATTACACATGATTAATGTTAAGTGTTTGATTATTCAAAATAATCCTCAGTATAGTTGTCACTTGACTTAATAAATCCATATTTATTCTTCCTACACTAAGGATCATAGTGGTCAAAATGTTGGCAATACTTCCAATAGATAGTTTTTATATCCAAAAAAATTATTCATCTTCCCCTATAACATCCTCTTCCTCTACCATGTCCTCTACTTGTAGAAGGTTCCCCTTTTATTTTATTTTTTTGAGGAGAAGGGAGTGTAGATTTTTCTTCAGTTTTCATTATAGATTTAAAATCTTACACCAAGTAATATGTGACTACAAACATATTACAAACTCCACCACTTTCAATGTCATTATTTATTTTTATTTGATGGTAATAACTACTGAATCATATTTTGGAATGAGAGATCTAAAAATATTCCCCACAATTTTTTTCTCTATTATATCTTCCAACTTGAGACTTAAGATGATTTACTATATTTGATTCCTTGTGAAAAAAATTTGGATGGATTCAACTTATCTCATCATTATATTTTAAAAATCCTTTCTAAAGGTTTGAAGAAGCCTCACCAATCTAACTTTGTTAGATATTTAATACATGACTTTTAAAGTATCCCATGCATCCTTTAATATCATCATGCCAATAATATGAGGGAAATTGAAACATCCACCTTAGATAGTATATAAAATAGGGAAATTGTATTTTTTCTAGTTATCTCTTAATTGAGTTCATTGATTTGTTGTCAATTCATAGAATCATTTTGATTTCTAGGTTCATTGAATCTAATTTTTAATAATTTCCAAATATCTTAGGATAATAGTAAGGTATTTATTTTTATGCTTTAATATTCATAATTATCTTCTCTAAACTAAGGAAGTTAGAGTAAGAAGTTTTCATTAGCCATGATATTGAGAAAAGGTAAATTTTATGAAAAAATCTAATCTTTTTATTTACCTCTTCTTGAGATAAGAACTTTATGCCAGAGACCAATACTCACACAATTCTTCTTCATATTAACTTATTACAACCAAATCAATATCTTTTTGTAATGTAAGCTTTTATACCAATTGAAGTAAATAAAATAATAAAATCCTAACACTAACACCATACTAAGGATAAATAGATAATAGTGATAGCATATATAATTCTTCTTTATTGATAGATATGGAACATATACAATTATTATTACCTCTTAAATTATATTCAACCATTATCTAAATAGAAGTATACGTTAAAAACAAAAAAGATAAAATATTAATTATAGATTTAAAATATGTGACTTAAAGAGGGTGGTCCCATAAAGGAGGTAGTCCATAGTTTTAGCTTCATGCATTTTAGAACAATTTTAGGAGTTATTTTCTAGCTATACAATCTCATGAAAAATCAAATGTTAGATTTTATTATGATTTATAGGGATTATTTTATTAAAATATTTTAAAAATATTATCAAAAAAAAATTGAATGGTAAAAGGTTTTTGAAGTCCCTCACCTCTTTCAATTATATAATATAAATTTAAATAAAAATATCATAAGAGATAAAAAGGCATTGAAAATCAGAACTAAATATGTTTAAAACAACATAGAATCCTAGGTATTCCAAATAAATATAAAAATCCTCCAAAAAATCACTTTTGAAACTATATAAATAAATTTTAACTATATATAAACTATCATTTGTTAAAATGCTTCTTTAAAAAATAATAGCAGTTTCTTGAACCTTCTTCTCTTTCTTTTAATGCAAACACCAATTGAAATTCTCCTTCCTAAATTATTTCTACTTAAATATTCTAAATTTTATAAAATAAAGTATTTTTTGTATTCCATAAAATCACCTGGACCATAAAAATAATAGTAGTTGCACCTTCCATAAAACCACCCTTTTATTCTAAAAGATCTCCATATGATTGAAGGTTGAGGATTATAAATTAACTTGTTAAAAATAGTATAAATGTCTCTAATTGCACATTAGATTTAAAATCCTCCATACACATTTCTTCATATACATAGACCTATAATCATTAACTCCTTCAAGGTGTTGGAATGGATAATAATGTTTTTCAATTTTTTTTTCCAAATACACTTGATATTGTGAATTCTTGTTGCATGGTCCATGAAAGAGGAGATATTTTTTCTCTAAGTGTTTAATTGGTATGGATTTATGAAGATAATTGGTATGTATTTATGAGGATAATTACAAATTAAATCTAATTACTTTTTTTTTATCACTTTTTTGGTTTTTTTAAAAAGAGGAAGTGTTGTTTAAGGTCTTTTATAAAGGATTCTTAAGTGGTCAAGGACATTTTCAATTCTATCTCACATAATTTAAATTAATTTCCTTGAAATATGCAAAACATGCTTCTTAGAAAGATATCTTCTTTAGAAGAATTTGCTTTTATTATGTAAGATAAACTTTTTAGAAGAACAAGATATAAAAGATATTTTTTAGAAAGATGTCTTTCCTCATGAAATTTAAGAGAATATTTGGGTTTTATTAAACAAGTTAAATTTTAGTGGTTTTAAAACGATGTGAAAAAAAAATCCATTGAAAAGTAAAACCATATACTTTCATTCCTTGCATATGTAAATAGATATTTTTATTATAATGATAATTCCTAACTATTATGAATCATTTGATGTCTTAAATAATTTTTTTTTTTTTTTAAATTTGAAATTAAAATATATTTTTGAAGAAAAAAAATATGTTAATATATGAATGGTTCTCTAATATTTTTTGGTAGCAATAGTTTTCACTAATACAATTTATAAGATTAGCAAAGTTAATTTAAAAAAATAAAATTTTCATTACAGGGCTTTTTGATACAAGTGTAAGTAAAGACTTTGTCGATAAAGAAATGGTTAAGTGTATCAACCTTGCCAAGAATGGGTTGCATGGAATTCTCTTGGTGTTTTCTACAAACCGATTTACTGAAGAAGAAGCAAATGTTTTAGATCACTTGCAACTTTTATTTGGACCAAGAATCATAGACTACATGGTGGTTGTCTTCACTGGTGGTGACCAATTAGAAAATGATGATACTACATTAGAAGATTACTTGGATGATTGCCCACAAAATCTCAAGGTTAGATTTTTTTATTGCTAAACTTTCTTAACTTCATGTTTCTTTTTCTCCATTATAATTGTAGTCAAAAGTATGTGTATATTTGTTAATTAAGGGTTGAATCCAATATTTTTTAATGGTTTATTTCTATTTATTAGAGGTTCCTTTATTAATCTCATAAATAAATAAGGGTTGAAATTATTTTTTTAAATAATTTTAAATTGAAGTTTTGTTTAGCTAAGAAAATATATAAATAATAAAACTATTAATTTTTTAAACAAGGTAATAGGAATTGAGGTATTTAATGAATTTTAAAATATTATAAAAATTATTACACTAAGATTTATAATAAATTACATAAAATTATATAAGGTGAACAATCATAACTATTTGAAAAATATCACTTAACCAACAAATTTAATATTATATTGTATTTAGCATTTCTTTCAAAGTTCATAAAATTTATGAATTTAAAACTTGTAATACTTTTAGGTGATATAATATATTAATATTACATAAAATTTGTAAATTTAAAATTTCTTATATTTTGAAGAGTGTAACACTTCAACTAAGTTCAAAAGATTCATAAAAGACTATAAAGTTATCAATTTATTGATAATATTATTTTAGTTAGATTATTTTTTAATCACTTTATCAAGAACAAAATTTTATCATTTAATAATATTTAATTGAAAAAATCACTTAATCTTAATTATTACTTAAATAATAAAAAATACTAATATTTAATTAATAATATTACTTTTAATTAAAAACACAACTTTCATACTAATTACTTATAAAATAACCATATTCATATAAAAGGTTCACCAAATATTATTTTCTAACTTAATTTCAATCTAAAAATTTAAATAAATATGTGAATTAAAATCAAGTCATAATTATTATTTTTAAAGACTAAAATCCATTTTCAAGCCCAAATCCACTTAAAAAATTTAGCTAGTTGATGCATTGATGGGAGGATAATATTAAATATTTTTTAGGACATCTATGAATGAAATTGCTCCAACCATAATATCAATTAATAATTTTAAAACACATGTAAATCTTAAAATATATATTGGAAAGATATTTTCATAGTATTGTATGTTAGCACACAATCTTACAAGTTAAGATAGATAAGAAACCATTGAATTTTGTTTAATTTTGGTATATCTATTAAATTAATTTAATAATATGATAAATTTGGGAAATACATAAAAGAATATTTTAAAATTGTATTATGAAAACCAACATTTATTTCGATAACTAGTTCAGTAACATTTATATTATACATTGAAGGGGTGTATAATAAAATTGTTAGAATCTTGAAATGCTAAAATATATTTACCACTTTTTTATCTATAAACAAATTTAGAGAATATTTAATGTCTATTAAAGACCATGAGGAATTTTGGTTAAAATTTGGGGTTTACAAAATTAAGTGTCTTTGTCATATTACATATATTGGCAAAACAAGGAAATCTATCCAAACTAGAATCAAGAAATATGTAGCAGACATCATATTAGAAAAGATAGAAAAATTAGCATTGGTGGAACATTCTGCAAAACCAAACATACCATTTTCATTAATAAGATGAAAGTTCTTACAATAAAAAACCATTATCAAAAACATAAATTGAAAGAATCCATAAAAATATATCAACAGTCACTAAATTAAAATCATGATGAAGGGATAAGATTTAATCCAACTTAAAGACCCTTATTCAATAGATTTAAAAACACTTTTTCTTAGTACTAGGCACCCTCTACTTGTTTTTTTGAGTCTTTGCTTGATTTTTAAGACTTTTTAGATCTAAGTTAATAACTTTAATCATAAATATATGCCAATTTGTCTTCTCATAACTTAAATCTTAATAAAGTAATGGCAAATTATCACCTCGAAAAGAATGACAAAATCAATATAAAAAAAAAATCATCATTAAATAACCACATTATAAAAATTCTCTTCCTTCTATTAAAACATGGAGTCTACCACTCGTTGATGGCTCTCCGAAAAGAAACTTGCAATGGTTATACAATGGTTAAACTATTTATTGAAATTTCTTACTATTCAAACATCCATGATCACGAAGGAAAAATATCTATTTTGAAATTGGGTCTATAATTTTTTGCATGTGAATTGCTTAATAATGAGTCACAAATAGTAATTTGAAATGTAACAATCAAAAATTGTCTACAAACTAGTTTTTCAAAAATTATTTACTCAATTTTATAAACTGTAAAAACATCAAAACTCTTATTTAATCTCCAATTTATTTTCAATATAAAAATAATAATAATTAAAATAAACATAAACATATAACAAAAAATCATAATAAAAAAATCTCTAACAAATAAAAATAAATATAAATTTTAATTTTCTTTTTAATTAAAAGATAATTTTTATAATTATAAAACAATTTAAATTTATTTTTATTTTTATTCACTAAAAACTTTACCCTTTTAAAAAAAATTATTATTTCAAATACCTATTTTGTAAGAAAAAACCCTCCTTAATAATTATAAATAGTGAAAGCATCAATAATTATAGTTTCAAGTACCTATTTTGTAAGAAAAACCCCTCCTTAATAATTATAAATAGTGAAAGCATCAATAATTATAATTTCAAGTACTTATTTTGTAAGAAAAATCCCCTCAATATTTATAAATAGTGAAAGCATCAATCCATGGAATAGCCTATAATAAGTTTCCATCATATATATATATATATATATATATATATATATATATATATATATATATATATATATATATATATAATTTTTAAAATTTAAAATTTATTAGATTCGATAGAGAATTGACAGTTTTAAAAGACAAATTTAGAAAGTTGAAAATCCTTTTATCCTTCCTTGCACATCGAATGAAATTTCCTTAAACAAAACTCTCCTTATTATAGAATTCTATTTTCTTTATTTCAGGGTATTGTTATGATTTTTTTTTAAACATGGATTGGATTTGATGTGTAAATAATCTCATTATAATTTAAGTGAAAATATATAAGGATTAACACTTAAGCTTTTGAGTATTAAATGAAATAAATTTATAATAATCATATTACTTAAAAAAATATGTAAAAGATTTGTAAAAATAATTCATTATAATTTAAGAAAAAATATATAAGAATTAATATCTAAATCTTTTGAATATAAAGTAAAATAAATTTATAATAATTATATTATCTCAAAAATATATATAAAATTAAAATTTACATATGCTAATTAGAAATTATGTATGGATAGTGTAATTTTTTTAAAACAAGTATAGTTTTAAAACCTTGATTTTCCTATTTTTCAAGTATGTGTTAGTTTTTGTTTAATTACTAAACTGAATATTAACAATTGCTAATTGTTTTTGAATATTAGGTTAAGGTTTTCTAAAATTTAAATAATATTTTTTTAAATTAAATATTTATAATCTTTAATTAAAACTTATTAAATTTTAAATTATATTTAATAAAAGTAAGATTAATTTTTTTTCATTATAAAAAGTCGATTTAAGATTAAGAGGTTGAAAAGGTAGAACCAAGTTGTTTAAACTAATTTACAATTAAAAAAAAAATTGGTTATAATTTTTCCCATTTTTTAATAAAATATAAAACGTAGGTGATAATAATGAAAATGTTCATGAATTTAACTCTCAAACTTCTTAGAATAATAGAGTCCCAAAAAAAATACTTCTTACATGTAAAATCATATAAATACCTAAAATGCAATTCATTGTTAAACATTAAAACTTCTTACATCTAGAATTGTATAAATATCCAAATATTAAAGATAATAAATAAGTAATGAAGATCATCTTGATATGTTGATATTAACAACAAACTAAACTTTGATAATACATTAGGGGATAGTATAGTTATAAAAAATTAAATGATAAAACATAATATTGTGCACTCTCTCTACGTGGGCCCATCAAATCATTCATACATACACAATTAACCCATGTTGCTCTTATTTAATGTTTTTAGGTTATTATTTTAAAATAAAATTTGATAAACAATGGTTCTAATTAGAATAAATCATAGTAATGAAATCAAATTTAGGACCATTCACACATCATTAATGTATGGTTGTTAATATTACTAGTGTTTAGGTTGTTACTAGGTCAAATTTGATAAACTAAAGCCCCAAATCTATTAATTCATTAATTAAGATAAGTGAATTAAGACTAATAACAACCAATTAATCTTAATAAAGGATGAAATTAGTCTCAAATTGATTCATGTTTCCATTAATTATGGTTAACTATGACTGATAATGACTAATTGAGGTTAATTTTGTGTGATTATCCTCAAATAGATAAATTTTTGCACTAAAAATGACTAATTACAATTGAAAATAACAAACAATTAAGATCAGTGAAGGGTGAAATCAGCCCAAAATCAACCATTGTTTGCTTTAATATGGGATAATTACAAAAAAATAATTATCTATTGGATATAATTATTTATTATTAGCCCAAAATTGACCAAATCTTACACTAAGAAGGGAAAATTGGGACTAATATTGACTACTTAACATCAATAAAGGGTGTCATCAATGCCAAATATACCAATATTTGTATTAATATACATTAATTGCAGCTAATAATAACCAATTATGGGAAATTAGTCAGACTAGCCTCAAATTAACTAAATCTTACACTGAAAGTGATCAATTGTGATGAATAATGATCATAAACAATCACTTAATTTCAACAAAGAGTGTGATTGGCCTAACATTGATAATATTTTTACTAATAAGGCTAATTTGTATCGATAACATGATTAATAATGGGTAATAGATGTGATTATCTAAAAATCAATTAACTATTACACTAACAATATAAAAAATAATAATTGATAATGACTAATCAGGGTTAGTTGAGGTAATTGGCTCCAAATCAACCAAGTCTTGCCCTAAGAGATGTAAATTAGGCCTATTAGTGACAAATTCAAGCTAATGAAGGTTAAGAGTAGCTCTAAATAGACTACTAATTATACTAATAAGGAATAATTATGACCAATAATGATAATAATGACCCATTAAGGATGATTGGTGTGATTGTCTACTAGTTAACCAAATCTTGCACCAAGTGGGGAAATTAGGACCGATAATGACCAATTAAGGTTAATAAAGGATGATTATCCCAAATCAATCAATGTTTACACTACTAATATAATAGTTAAAATAAGGGTTGGATAAGCAAAAGCATATAAGAAAATAGTTAGAAAAAGGGTAGGTCTCTAAAAAGTAAAAAGAAGAATAAATTTTTGTTTCCTTTTCAATTTAAAAGTAACTTTTGGAATTCTAAAGAAATTAAAATGTATACTTATTTTAACTCACTAGAGACCCTACCATTACTTAAAAGAGAAAGATATAAGGAAAATCATCAATCTTGAGGTTATATATTGTAATAAAAATTACTTATTCAATGTTTATAAATTATGATGGCATTCATCCCTAGAATGGATTATATTAGGTTTCCATACTAAAGAAAAAAGCAAAATATAATCTAACAACTAATAGATTGGATTGAGAATTGAAGAATTTAAAAGGAAAATCAATTCAAAAATTTGGAAACCCTTACATCCTTCAAAGCTCTGAGGTCCTTTCCATATTAAACAAAATTTTCTATAACTAATTCATTCCATAAGTACCATTACGGAAAAATAAATAAAAATAAAACAAAATTCTTCTTAGCCCTTTATTTTATAAAAACCCTTTTTTATTTATTTTAGGTTTATGTTATATTGATATTTTATATGGATTTGATATGTATGAAGGAGTATTTAAAAGAATTTTCAAGTTCATCTCATTACATCTTTAAGTTTAAATATATAGATATCAACACTACAATCTCTGGAATAGGTCTTAGCACATACGAAATTGATGTAAAATAAATATACAATAATCACATTAATTCAATAAAAATGTATTACACTAATAAAATTTAATATATCTTTTTTGGATATTAGGTAATAGTTATTTCATTTTCCCTTGAAACAAGTCATAGTTTTAAAACCTTGAATTTTTTTATTTTTCTAATCATTTTCTAGTTTTTTTAAACAGTTACTAAATTTTAAATTGTCAAAAAATATATGTATTAAAGTTAAAGTTTTCTAGTATCAAAATAGTATCTTAAGGATTCTTAATCTTAATTAAACTTTATTAAATTATAGAATATCTTTAAAAAAAGGGAATTTTTAATTTTAAAAAATCCAATTTAAGGTTAAAAAGTTGACAATGAAGAATAAAGTTGATTAAAATGATTTCCAATAAAAGAATTTCCTTAGTCAATGTTTTTCCTTTTTATTTGGAAAAAATATATATAAGTGACAATAATAAGAGTTTTCATGGGTTAAACTCTCAAAAAATTTAAAATAATTGAGTGCCAAAAAGAATAATTCATATGATTATAACAAATTAAATGATAGTACATTAGGGGATAGTACGATTATAACAAATTAAATGATAAATCATAATATTAGTCACTCTTTTTATATGGGCCCATTAAACTAATTAATTAACATTGTTATTGGATCGATTCACTAATTATTTAAATCATATTTAATTTGATCAAATGATGGTACCAAAAAGTTTCATTTTATTTAATTCATGAGGTGAAAGCACAAATCTATAGAACACTTTATGGCATGTGTGTTGTATCTCATAAGGTTACAACCATACCCCCTTAGGTAAAACCATAAGGGTTACATTCATACTCCAAAAACACAATTGGCATGCTTAAATGTATAAATGTATTATACCCCTCATGATTATAAGGGATAGTATGATTATAACACAAATTGGACAATACATTAGGGGATAGTACGATTATAACAAATTAAATGATAAATCATAATATTGGGCACTCTCTTTGTATGAGCTCACTTAACCAATTCATTTACACTGACATTGGATTGATTCACCAGTTATCTAAATCATATTTAATTTGATCAAATGATGATACCAAAAATTTTCATTTTATTTAATTCATGAGGTGAAAGCACAAATATATAGAACACTTTATGGCATGTGTGTTTTAGCTCATAAGGTTACAACCATACCCCCTTAGGTACAACCATAAGGGTTACATTTATACTCCAAAAACATGATTGGCATGCCTAAATAGATAAATGTATTATACCCCTCATGATTATAAGGGATAGTACGATTATAACACAACTTGGACAATACATTAGGGAATAGTATGATTATAAAAAATTAAATGATAAATCATAATATTATGAACTCTCTTTGCATGGGCCCATTAAACCAATTCATTTACACTGACATTGGATCGATTCACCAATTATTTAAATCATATTCAATTTTATCAAATGATGGTACCAAAAAGTTTCATTTTATTTAATTTGTAGGGTGAAAGCACAAATATACAAAACACTTTATTGCATGTGTGTTGTATCTCATAAGGTTACAACCATACCCCCTTAGGTACAACCATAAGGTTTACATTCATACTCCAAAAACACAATTGGCATGCCTAAATGGATAAATGTATTATAACCCTCATGATTATAAGGGATACACCTATAATGGGTATGATTTTACATAACCCATATATCTCTTTGGTTGCAATGACATAGGTTTAAAGGGATTTATGAAAGTATAAGTTTACATTTATATGGATATTTACTATTCTTATATATTTTAAGTTTATTTTATAGGTATACTATCAATATGGTTAAAAATTATCTCAAACCTTAATGGGTTATAATAAATATTATATTTTTTTAGGATACCTTTAGATTTCAAACTTAAACAAATTTAAAGATTTCAAATTTTCAACGTGTTAAGATTTAAGGGTGTTAGGGTCTGTGACCAATAAATATAGATGAAGGTTATAATCAAAGTGTGATTAGATAAATAAATGTTGACTTTTTTATATGAATATACCCGTGTTGCTCTTATTTAATGTTTGTAGGTTGTTATTGTCATAGTAGGCCATAAATGAGGATCAACTAGATAGGGTCAAATGCACAAAGCTAAATTTGTATGGAGTAGTGAAATCTGAAGAACAAACCACAAGAAGAAGAAGATTGTCTTCACAACAAAAAATTCCATTAATGAGCATTAGCTAAAAATTACATAAGAAAGTACATTCTATAGTGAGGAATTAGGTCACCTAAAAAGGTAATTAACTCAACTCACAATTAAAAAATGACTTAAAGTAAATTTCCCTTAATGACCTATTATTAACCTAAATAAGCTAATTAGACCCTATAGGTAAAACCACATAGTGGGAAAAATCCTACACTAACACCCCCTTAAGCATAGCTTAGGTGGATAGAAGAATTGGGCCCCGACAGAAAGGCTTGATGAGGTACCCAAGTACATAGAGCTGATAGCCCAAAATAGGAAGAAGATGGATCTTTTTAAACCCCAAGAGGATCCCACAAATGATGATACTAACTCTTAGTGAAGGTTTTGGTGAATATATCAGTAATTTACTCTATTTTCTAGATGTAATGGAGATTAATGAGTTACTCATGGATGAGATCCTGAATGAAATGCATGTGAATCTTGATATGTTTAGGCCATTGATGGAGAACCAGATTCTTGTAGATCTAAATTGTGCTTTGGTTATCATAAAATATTATTATTGGTTGTCAAAATTGGATGCCAAAATTAGTGAGAATCCCTTATAGCCAAATAGCCTTAGTGTTAGCATTAATATCTCATTTTTATTTTGCCTCTATAGAAGACAAAACAATACCATTCTACTTCTTGCTTGACTAACTAATGAAACCTAAACCAAGGGAGAAAATTTATCTTGAAGTAGACTTATGATTTTGAATATCACCAATCTAATCTGAATTTATATAATCAATCAAGCTGATGTCAATGTTTGCTCCATAGTGGATCCAAAAACTATGAGTACCCTGAATGTAGTGTAGAATCAACTTAGTTATTTTCTAGCATAACTCATGTGGTTCATGCATAAATATGGATACCAAGCTCACTACATATGAAATGTCTAGTTTAATGTGCATAAGGTAGATGGGATTGTTAAAAAGTTTTCAATGTGAATTACTATCAACCAAAGGAGATGGACAATTAACCTCAAACTTCACACCAAATAGAAAAGGAATTAGAGTTGGCTCAAAATCAGCTAGTTAAACTGTGTAAGAAAATTAATAGCATACTTAGATTGTGCAATAGTGATCCTAGAATTACACTAATAAACTTTGATCCTAAGGAAGTAGTGACCTAAGCCCAAGTGAGTCATTGAGAACTTGTCAAACAAAATAGTTTTCACTATTGTGATGGTGGATAAAGAACTCCCTATGATCAATAGGTCATCTACATAGAGAACTAGAATCAATAATGAAACATTCTATCATAAAATATAGACATTCAAATTAGAATATAATTTGGTGAACTCAACTAAAAGAAAAAAATAGTCCATCTTTACATACCAAGCTTGAGGAGCTTGTTTGAGGCCATAAATAAATTTTTAAAGTTTTACAATTGAGTAATCTTCTAAAAACCCTTGTGGTTACTCCATGTATATTTTGTCTTTTAGGTCACTATGAATAATGTCACTCTTCACATCCATCTGATGAACATCCTAGTGATGTATTACAACAATGGTAAGAGTGAGTCAAATTGAATTCATTTTGTCAACTGAGGTGAATCTTAGTATAGTCAATATCAGGTACCTGATAAAAACCCTTTGCTACCAAATGTTCTTTGAATTTGTCTACCAACCCATATATTGCAAATTTTGTTGGGTAGATCTATCTACAGTAAACAATTTTTATTCCCTTTAGAAGAGGGACTAAATCCCAAGTGTTATTCATCAGCAATGAATCATAGTCCTCTTCCATAGTAGTATCCCACTCAGGAGTTCTTGATGCTTCATGAAATGACTATGGATTAGAACTAGATGCAATGAAATCATGTGGGTTATTATGGAATTATGAATGGATTCATTTGGTGTCTAATGGATCCCCAACCCATTAGCTAACACTTTTTAGTTTCTATCTAGCCCAAAGAGGACCAATTCTCATTGATTCATGAAGATATTCCTCATCATATGAATATATTTTGGGGAAAGGAGGATGGGAATCCTCATCACTAATCTCATTTTCATAACTAAAAGAAGAATCTAGATCATTAAGAAGTTGCTCAAGTGGATCTAAATCATCATAACTATCATCAAATGCAAGTGCATCTAAGGAAGGGGGATAGGTGTTGAATATGGAGTTTGAAGGACCATCTTGAAAACTAACAATTCTCTTAATGAATAACTCATGCATGGTGGGATAAGTAATCCAATATCCCTTTACACCCTCAGGATATCTAATGAATATGTAAGGCTAAATCTACAGTCCCATTGCCTTAAAATTCTTCTTAGGAATGTGATCTATAGCAAGATATCCAAACACTCAAAAATGCTTAACTGTGGGTTTCTGACCACTTTAAGCTTCAAAAGGACTTATTCCCTTCCATTCTTTATGATAAACTTGGTTCTAAATATAAAAGTCAAATTTGATGGCCTTAACCCAATACTAAGGTACAATAAACTTAGAATGTAGCATACAATTGGCCATTTCCTTTAAGGACTTATTCTTGCTCTCTAAAAAACCATTCTATTGAAGGAAATATGGAGTTGTATGTTGTATTTCAATCCCCTCTAATGTACAAAAGTTTTTAAAATAAATACTAACATACTCACCACTATTATCAGTGTAAAAAATCTTGATGGCTTTACCTGAATATTTTTATACAAGCACCTTGAAGTCTTGAAAGTGATCAAATAACTCTAATTTATACGTAATAAAATACACCCAAGTATGCATCAAAAATTCACTAATGAAATTAAGCATACACTTTGTCTTGTTGAATGAACGTTTTATAAAAATGGACTAGCAATGTTGTTGTGGACAATCTCCAATTTCTATTTAGCTCTCTGTGATTTTCCCTTGTCATACTTGCCCTCAAGATGCTTACCAAGTATGCAACCTTGGTAAACTCCATCAAAAAGCTTGACCTGTGGAAACCTTAAAATTGTGTCTTGATTACTGAGTTTATCTAGGTAGTAATAGTTGAGATGGATAAATCACTCATGCCATAATTTACTCACCCCATCTAAATAAGTGAGCAGTGTAGTATAGGGTTGATCAGGAGCAAAATGTGAGAGAGTATACAATCGTGATTAGTGATCTACTTTCCCAAATACAATAATGGAGTCATTATTTTCTTCCCTAATAACCATTTAATTATGTGTGAACTCAACTTTATTTCTCGAACTAATGTGAGTGATATAATAAGAATATAGGAAATTAGTGGATAAAGAAGGAACATTTATAAGATCATAAAATGTCCCATCATTCACTTCAATAGATCTTCTCCCACTAACTTTTATAGATTTATCATCAACCAACAACATAGAAATCATAGAGCAAGGCTCCAACTATGAGAACATGTCTTGTGATGAATCCATGTGGTGCAAGGTACCAGAGTTAATTACCCTTGTGGAAGGTTGAGATTCAAGTGAAACAAGTATTTTACCCTTATCTTTTCCCTTCTTACTATCTTTGGCCTTAGAAGACTCTTGTGTTGATGAACTCTACTTTGAATAATTAGGGGCACTAATATTATGTTTTTTTTAGTATTTTTGTCAGTTGGTCAATCTGCTTCTTCATGCATTTGAATTCATCATGCATAGATTTCTTATAGTATCCACATGTGAGTCATTCTTTCTTGGTTTCCCCTCTAAAGAAGACTCTTTTGATGCTTTGGACATAACATCATATTTTATATCCTTTCTTTGCTCTATGTCCCTCTTGTTCTATTTTTTCTCCTTGCTTCCAAAATTTTATGTTTGTCATGACTCAAAATTAATTAATGTGATTTAGATTACTTTAGTGTACCCATTTGAATGAGCTTATCTTATTCCCAAGTCAATTTAGTAACAAAGTCATCCAAATATGGCATGGTCTATATAGCTCTAATTTAATTCTTGGAGGCATAGATGGTAGATACAAAGACAAAATAATCAGATCCCAACTTGGAAAGGATGGAAAGAATCAATTGATCATCTTTTTTGTTAATGTTTCACATTTTTAATTACAACCTGAGTGATTTAAAAAATTTGAATAAGTCTTGTAGCATATCAAAATCACTTGGGATTAAACTGATGAGCTCTCTCTCCAATTCATTACCTCTCATTATGTCCTAATTCCCAAATAATTTTTTTAATATGGTCCAGACTTCATTAGGAGTAGTAGTAGATTCAATATGAAATAGCAGAATAGGATACATAAATAGGCATAAAAGACCAAAGCTTTGTCACTTATATTGTACCATTTCACCTTCTCTACCTCAAGTGTAAGTTATTTTCTTTTACACATCATGATTATATGTAATCCTTTACTCCTCAAGATTATTTTCACTTTGACATTCCACTTATGATATTTGTGTAAGAATCAGAACAAAACTCAAATTCATAGTGTAGATAGGAAGTATGGTTAAACTACATGTGTTGAAAGACTAGGAAAATGTAACCTCATTTAATTTTAAGATATTAAAATTTAAAAGGCATGATAATATTACCAATGTTTATATCTCAAAAAAACTTTCAATTTCAAAAAAATGGCACCTCAAAAGGAACAACAGGGTGAAAGTTATGCATGTTTGAAGTTCTGGATGGCAAGGACAATCTCCACTTTGCAAATTTTGAAATGTTTGGGTGTGCAAAAAAATTTTGAAAATATTTTTAAATCAACTTACGCAAAAAAATTATGCCCCCTTGGATTAAAAATTAAACAATTTTGGTTTGGAAGTGACCAGGGGCTTAACTCCCACATGATCATGGGCTAAGACCTATTTTGGGCACTCCCCCCTCTCACTTTGATTGATGCGATTGATGGGTGAGTGACATCATCATACTATAAGGGTCAGTTTTGATATCTATGTTAAGGTTAGTGATTAATGTGGACTAATTAACTTTCTAATTGTCTAACTCCATAATTTGAACAAAGATATTGATAATAGTCTAAATTACATACTATAATATTCCATGCATGTATCTAACATGATCTTGATATTTTCATGCTTGATTTTTTAGATTAACAAGTAAGCAAACTCACTTGTCTATATATATGATTGAACTCAAGTACAAGCTCTATTGGCATGCATTTTGAGGTTCAATGGCTAGGATAAAAAAATGCAAAAGAGGGGGATAGATCCACCCTGACTTAGATGATACCAAAGCAACAAGGAAATTAACATATATATGGTATTTAAATGTGTCATGAAAGCACAAAAAATCCTTACACAAGACCAAAAGGGTTTAAGAAAGACATCATGAGAATTGCACAAATACACATAAATGGGGCAAGGAACCATATAAATTCATCATAATGATATAAAATAACACCAATTATGACCAATCATCTATACATAGACAAATTTGATAGACATATATAACATAACACTATATAAATAGCAAGGGGAAAATTTAAGGTGTCTAATTTTTTCCTTAATTTAATGTGCATGCATAATCATAAATTAAATGGCATGATCACACACTTAAAAATAGAAAGAGGATTAAAAAAGGATATATTTGGTGCTAAAATATTATTCTCTAAGTCACTAGGTCACTAAATAACTAAGTCTTGGAACCTACAAAACCATAATTTCTTACCTTTCTTGCACAAGCATGGGTGAGTGAACAGAAGATTAAATTTTAATCACAAAAATAAATAACTCATTTTATCCCTTATATTCATTATAATTCATATGGCCCCATCATACTAGTACTTAAAGGATGTAAAAAATGAAGTGGGGTGGGAACATTATGTGTCATGCCATAATGGGTTGCCACATCCAAGGAAGAAATTGAATCACTAGGGCATTGATTCACTAAGAAATGAACATTGGGAATTTAATTTAGAATTATGTTGTCATCTAATGATAGGATTCAAATTCTAAAATACTGAAGGGTAAGTTCACGGAGTTAGGGGACAATTTTGTGGACATTTTAGCATAATGTTAATGCAATATTACATAATGCATATGAGGGAAAATTCTATAAACGTTATATCATAATGTTAATGTGGTATCACATAATGCAGACATGTTATAGAAATAACAAGTATGCTTTAATATTTTTTCTAGGCTGGGTAAGCACTAAACCTATAACATGTATACACTAAATGTGTATGTGTTATAGTATGCACATATTTTTTCCTTGAAAACTTGAATTGATAAAAGCATGGGAATTTGAAATATTAAACAACTAAATTACATACATGGTATAACACATACATGTAGTAATGCATATGTTTTATACCACATATGTGTTGTCTCAATGAAAGCATTGAAGGGGTTATAATGAAAAAAGGGATGAATTAGAAGGTTGGGGGGTATGTTTACCAAAATAAATGCTAATTATAAGTTGAAACAATATTATTTCAACTTACACTTTAAATTTATTTTAGTAAATATAAGAAATTAGGATCACTCTACCTCTAATAGAGTTGGTTTTATAGTTTCATGCCTTACAATGTGTGAGATAGTTTTTAAAAATATAATATGGTTAGTACTTAGGCTTTTTTAGGTTTCCATTACTGAACCTAGGGATTTTAGGGCATAAATTTTTCAATTTAGGTCTATTTGGTAAACATATAGTCATTTTTTATGTTTTTGTGCCTTATGGATTACTTTTTGTCATTTCTCAAAATCATAGGTTATTAAAAATTAAATTTTACAAACCAATAACTTTGATTTCAATCCAAAGTAATCTGATTGGGTCAACATAGGTCACATTGATGACCTATGCACATCTAACGACCACTTTTTCATCATCCCTCCATCATCCCTCATCACTTTCTCCTCATACCTCATCCCTAATCACTTTCTCTTCATACCTCATCATCCCTAATTAATCCCTCCTCATCCCTCATTATCCCTAATCACTCCATCATTGACCCTCACAATCTCTTATCATCTCTAATCACTCTGTCATCATCCCTAATCACTCCCTCATTAACTCTCACCATCCTTCATCATCCCTAATCATCACTTCATCATCCCCAAGCATCCCTAACCATTCCCTCATCATCCCTCATTATCATTAATCACTCCCTCATTGACCCTTGCCATCCCTAATCATTGATTCATTATCCTTCATCATCCCTAATCACTCCCTCCTCAACCCTCATCATACCTAATGACTTTGTCATTGACCATCACTATCCCTCATCATCCACAACCACTCCATCATTATCCCTAATCACTCCCTTATAGACCCTCATCATTACTCATCATATATAATGACTCCCTCATCATCCCTACTCATCCCCTCCTCATCCTTAACCACTCCCTCCAATACCTTAATGGTGGGTGTAGTAGCTTCCCACTTGTGCCTTATTGGTTTTTATTCCAATTCCAAATTTTAGTCACTCAAATAAGGCCAAATAAACTCTTATTTCACTCATCCTCTTTCACTCAAATAAATAACTTGAATATATCATTTGATTATCTAGTGGGATTTAAATATTTATATAGCAATCCATACCTATATTGTGGTGAGAGTGTGTATCCACATCCCCAATCCACAATAAATAGGTATAAAATTTAGCAAATTATGGGATGAAATTATATCAATTACATATATAGATTAGGATTTGGACATCTAATAATACCAATCCCAGAGTTGAGAATCCATGTGTGTGTGTGTGTGTGTGTGTGTGTGTGTGTGTGTGTGTGTGTGTGTGTGTGTGTGTGTGTGTGTGTGTGTGTGTGTGTGTGTGTGTGTGTGTGTGTGTGTGTGTGTGTGTGTGTGTGTGTGTGTGTGTGTGTGTGTGTGACTGGAGACTAGTTGATAATTCCAATCTCAACCCTATAGTTGACTTCTCATTTTATCTATATTTCATTGAGACTATGTCCATGGTATACCAAATTTATAGATAGATAGATAGGTGGTCACCAATTCAATAAATTGTGTTCTAATTTGATA
>JARHVA010007022.1:212500-245000 GCA_037957365.1 Torreya grandis
TCGAGTTAGGTTGGGAAACACACTCTACCAGCTACTAGATTAGACCATACTCTACCAAATTAATAGCTACCTAACAATCTATCTAGTAATCTAGTCTACTATGGACATACTCTAAATGACATATAGAGAAAATGAGAATTCAAATATGAGTTTGGGATTAGAATTCTTAATAAGTCTCTTGTCACCCTATCTACATTGATACAAATTTAGATTCTCAACTCTAAGATTGGGATTCTTGAATGCCCAAATCTATATATATATGCAAATAATATAATTTCATCCCACCCTTTACTTGATTTATTACCTATTTATTTTTAATCAAGGATCTAGATACACACTCTCTCCATAGTCTAGGTGTAGATCACCATATATATCTTCAAATCCCACTAGACAATCAAATGATATCTCTGAGTTCCTTATTTAAGTGAAATAGGATAAGTGAAAGAAGAGTTTATTTGGGACTTATTTGAGTGAGTAAAATTTGTAATTAGAACATAAAACAATCATGCACAAGTGGGAAGCCACTATACCCATCATCAAGGTATTGGAGGTAGTGATTAAGGATGAGAATGGATGAGGAGGGAGTGAATAGGGATGATGAGGGTCAATGAGAGACTATCAATGAAAATGAGGGAGTGACAATAGATGATGACTAATGGTAAGGTTCAATGAGAGAGTGATTAAGTATGATGATGGATGAGGAGGGAGTTATTATGGATTATGAGGGATGAGGATGGAGTGATTAGGGATGATGAAGGTCAATGATGGAGTGATTATGGATTATAAATGAGTGATTAGAGTTGATAGAGAATGGTGAGGTTCAATAAGGGAATGATTAGGGATGATGAGAGATGAGAAGTGAGTGATTAGGGATGATGAACAATGAGTAAAAACTAATTAGGGATGAGGGAGGGATGATGAGCAAGTGAAGTTAACATAAAGTGGTCATTTATTATGTGTAGGTCATCAATATGACTTGTGTTTCCCCAATCATAGAAGTTTGGCTTGAATTCAAAGTGAATAGTTTATAATCTTCAAATTTAACAACCTAGGACTCCTAAAAATGCCAATAATCAATTTAGAAGGCACAAAAACATTTAAAAAATGACTATATATTTACCCAAAACGGACATCAATTGCAAAATTTATGCTCTAAAATCCCTAGTTTAAATACTAAATCCCTAAAAATGCCTATGTACTAACTAAATTGGATTTTTAAAAACTATCTCCCACATTGTAAGGCTAATAATACCAATAATCAATTTGGAAGGCACAAAAACATAAAAAATGACTATATATTTACCCAAAATGGACATCAATTGCAAAATTTATGCTCTAAAATCCCTAGTTTAAATACTAAATCCCTAAAAATACCTATGTACTAACTAAATTGGATTTTCTAAAACTATCTCCCACATTGTAAGGCCAATACTACCAATAATCAATTTGGAAGGCACAAAAACATTAAAAAAATGACTATATATTTACCCAAAATGGACATCAATTGAAAACTTTATGCCCTAAAATCCCTAGGTTAAATATTGAATCCCTAAAAATGCCTAAGTAATAACCAGATTGGATTTTTAAAAACTATCTCCCATAGTCTAAGGCCTACAGCTATGAGACCAACTCTATCATATGTAGAGTGACCCTAATTTTTTATATTTACTATAATATATTTACTTGATATTTAGTAGAAAACCTAATCCCCCACCTTCTAATTCATCTTGTTTTTACATTTTAACCCCTTCAATTCTTTCATTGATTCATAATACATAAGCACTATAATGCATACATGTTATTGCATGTACATTATAGGTTTGGACCAATCAAAACACAAGGAAATCTGAGATCTTTGATAGAAAATAATAAAATTTAACTTCCATCACCAAATACTCTATGAATTTCATCGATACAATTCATAAAATTATGACCACAATGATGAGAACACTCTCCTCTTTCCAAATTTATGATTTTTTTTACTTTTTGACTATTTTAAGGTTTTTATCTATGTTGATTTCTAACTATGGATTTTTTAGGCCACTGCATGCCTATATATGTTTAATTATTTTTGTTTTCATTGATACAAATGAAAAAAAAAAATTATATGGCTAAAAGTAGGTCTAATTCTATATGCATTCAATAAAAACTAATTTTCATTTTTTTTTGAGGTAGTTATGGAGGTCGTATGACCATTTATCCATTTTTTTGTTAGTTTTCAGGATCTATTTACTTGTAAAATTAATTAAAAAAATCATTAAAAAATAATAAAATATAGGTTACAAACTAGATGATCTTATCTAAATTTTCACAAAAGGGTTTCATAAAATACTAAACTTTGTTATAAAAATGGTGTGTTGTACGAATGATTATCTACTATGTTTTCCTGAGCTCCTCTCTAAATTTTAGATGTTTGACCTATTTATATTTAACCATTTTTAACAAAAAATAGTTTTTTGAAAACTAGACTCAAAATAATACAATTCATATTTTTACCCATCCTCAAATTTTTAGAGTAATCATCTCAAATTATCTACAAAATTTTAGATTTAACAATTTTTAGGAAAAAAACATGTCCACAAGTAAGCCCCTTTTTTCTCCAACTTTATTTATTTTCCTTGAATATGTGAGTAGCATATATACCCACCTTTTGAGATTTTATGTGAATTTTTTAATCTCTCATCTCAAAATAAATAAATTAGATGTAACATTGAACATAATAAGTATATGATCCAATGCCATAGTGTGCAGGTATATAATATTGAAGGAATGTGCATAAAATATATTTTTCCCCATGTGGGCTTAAGACATCAAAAAATTAGAATCATTTCAAAATAAAATATATAAATTGTATAAATAATATAAAATTTAATATTTTCATGATATGGATTATGGCCCAACATAGTAAAACATATGCATGGTATGGATCATGACAGCATATCAAAATATTTACATGAGAAGGAAAAATATATACATAGTGAAATATTTACATGATATGGATCATGGAATCATAGCAAAGCATAACATAATTAAGATTTGAATAAGAAATGCCATATAAACATATAAAAATATTCACATGATAATGATCATAACAACATAGAAAATCTTAACTCGTAACATGGAAATCTTGTTATAAATAGAATCATATTGAACATTATAACATATAAATTTTGTAGCATGGACAAACAGTACTTTGGAATTGTCAATTATATAGCTCATTCATCACATATAATATTAGTTATGGAAAATATATTAAAAATAATAATTTTGTATAATATGTATAATATATTAAATATTTGAATTCTTAAATAATCAAAATGGCTCTCAAGGCAAAGAAAATCATTAAAGGGAACATTAAGACTTTGAAAAGAATATATATTTTTTTAAAAGGAATGTCAAGGAGGATAAAATCACAATCTTAAAATAAAGTGCTAAACATACAAACTCACCAAGTCTAAAATAAATACAAATTACTTGAAAAAGAGATAAGTGAAACAAGGTAAAAATGAAAAGGTGAGCCATAATAAATAATAAAAAATTGATAATTTTAAAATTCCAATTAAAAAAGATAAATAAATAACTTTAAAAAACAATGAAAAATAATCTAAGCATGTACCCGAGTTAATTTTTTATAACATGGGGTAAATAAGACTCATGCATAGAATCTATTTAGATGGATGATGTCACTTAGGTTCTTCAAATGCTTGCTTTCCAAACTACAAAGGTGATATTTCCCCAATCTAAATTTTTGTGTAATAAAAAATGGCCCAAAGTAATTTTGCTAAAACTTTCCTTTCTTTTCATGTTCTATATAAATAGTCTCTTATTTTTATTTTAACATTTTATCACCCACGTATAATTATCTTACTTTTAAATTTTTATGATAATATATTTAGTCTATTTTAATATATTCTAATGTATTCAATAACATGAATTCTTTTGTCATCAATAATTTCATATAGGTGTAACAATTCTTTCTTGTAACTATCATCATCAATAATACCTTTAAATGAAAATTTGAATAATGGAATATTGAGCTCAATAAGAATCATGACTTTTTCCCCATATGTTAATGAGTAAGGTGTTTTCCTTTGTAGGCATTTCCCCTATAATTATGGAAAATTATAGGCCATGTTGGTCATGAACGTAAGGTTGAAGATATATACATTAACAATAATCAAGTTTTCATTGATATGAAGGTTCCAATAGCATGACTACCACCAAATTATTATGAGGGAATGTTAAATATTACATGTAGTTCATCAATAAATTTTCCATAGTTTCATACCCTTGGATGTATTGACCAAAAAATGATATTGTTCAATTAGAAAAAGAAGAAACAAAATTATTTTTAGTATTTTAAAGATCTAAATCATAAGTTCACCTATCCTAGATACCTAATATGAATAAATAATATCATGTGCACATCGATTCATTAAAATTCATAATAATCTTCATTCTAGATAGTAAAATATCAATCAACCCATAGGTTTGTGTGGTATTTTTCAAGTAGAAAAATGTCCATGACTGAGGATAACTATATAAAAATTGAATAAGTGTTAGGGATGGCCTATGTAACCAAAAAGTTCATACACTTCCCATTTTCCAACCCCTTCATCTTCTTTTTTGACCATAATAATATTATTTATATAGTCAACAAGCCACTAATATGAGTAATGGTTTATCAACAGCTAAAGTTGTTGTGATAGTTTGCCTTCAAAATAGTTGTCATTATTAACATATTTTATTAGATAAAATTAGTAAAAATGATGGTTGAGGTGAATATGGGTTTTTTACATGAACACTTGTTCCAAATTTTCATACTACTATCATTGTATAAAAATTTCACAAATTATCCTTCAACCTGGGTTTTTATAAAAGAATATACACCCATAAAAGAAGAAAAGGATTATGTTGAAGGTAAAAAAATATTTCATCAATTGGATCCTGAAATATGGGATTAGATGAATTATTGATAAAATGTGTACTACAATAAAAAAAAATCTATGATGTGTTGAGGGAATAATAGGAAGGAATGGCAAGAGGCAATATGAGACCAGATTCCACTACAAGGAGAACCTTTCTTACTAGACTATGGTGGCTGATTTATTTTAAGATGTGCATGAGTGGGCACTAATTTTTAATACATTTCAATGAAAAATCAAACTAGTCAAGACAAATTTCATGCCATTGTGGTCATCAATTCCATAAGTATTTTTTAGGATCAGATGTTAGATTTCATAGAATCTATGCTCAAATAGGTCATCTAAATACATTAATGAAACTAAATCATGGTGGATATAGTGTATTAGATGAAGTGGGATGAATATAATTCCTTTCATAATAACTTATCAAGGATCATGACAAAATGAACATTTACGAACAAATTTTGATGTGGTTCAACAATCCTAGATAATTAACAACTAACATATCTGGCCACTTCATGAATGAGATCATATGGAATGGTATGAATGAGATCAAAATATATCACTCATTATCAATCATATACTAATACTTCCCATGATGAAATAACAATGTTGAGGTAAAAATAAATTATTAGTTTTAAAGTTGAATATTGAAGTCTTCTAGCATTGAAGGGTAATATTAAGAGTGATTATAATGGTGTTTTAGACATACAAAACAATGTTTAGGGTATTAAATTAGTATTCATTGTTATAAAAATGTAATACCATGAGTCATTTATAGAAATGCGTACTTGGTTCCAAGCTTGAGGATGGCTACTAAAACTTTTTTGGGAGAGTGTGGAAGTCTTCAAAAGTAGCTAGTAAATTTGAAACAACTATGTGAGTGGAGAAGAATAGTGCAATGAGAAATGAAATTAATTTAATTGTGGAGGAAACTTTAGCATTAAAAATTAGGATAAGAGAACCTAATGTAGAGTTCACTTACACTAAATTTTAATGTTCATCACAAAATCAAACCTTGTAAACATAAAATGTCATTTTTAGTCCCATTCTATACCAAAAAAACTTAGGGAAATGATTTAGTGATGGTAGATAGTGTAATATTATAATATATGTAAATATGTTACTAATGTGTCTAATAATAAATTTTATAAAATATAGATCTTGTTTTCTATTAACATGTTTTAAATTAAATGATTGTTAGACAATTTAATGTTGAAAAAGAGAAAACATTAGATAATATCTAGAGAATGTTAAAGGGAAAAGTTTAAATTATGTCCAGAAGATATAAAATAAAATAAAATGAAATGAAAAGTAAAAACAAAATAAAACCTTGTGATAATTGTAAATGTTATGAAAATGGGTTAGACATAGCCATTATTTAAAAAAAATTAAGAGTAGTTAGTGAATGGGTCTAAGGTTTTGGTGAACAGGGGATCGATTTTAAATATAAATTCATGATTACCAAACTAAATAGATAAAGAAATATAAAATCATTTATATTTGATTAACTCCCTAATCCACAGTCAATGATAAATGGAAGTAATGTAACAATGGAAGAAACTTTAACATTAAAAAATAGGATAATTGAATCTAAAGTAAAGTTCCATTACATTAAATTTAAATGTTCATCACAAAATCAATCCTTATAAACACAAGATGTCTTTTAGTCATATTTAATATCAAAAAAATTAAGGCAATGTGTTAATGAGGATAGATAATGTAATAGTATAAAATGTTTCAAGATGTTATTAATATGTCTAAGATTAAAATTTACAAAATATGGATCCTACTTTATATTAATATGTTCTAAACTGAATAACTACTACAAGATATAATGGTGAAAAAGATAAAACATTAGATAATATATAGAGAATGTCAAAGGGAAAAGTTTAAATGGTGTCCTAAAGATAAAAATAAAATAAAAGGAAAAGGAAAAAAGTGATAATTATAAGTGTTATGAAAAAGGGTTAGACACACCCATTATTCAAAAAAATATATATAGTTGGTAAATGGATATAAGGTTTTGGTGAACATGGTGTGGATTTGAAGTACAAATTCATGATTACCAATCTAAGTAAATAAAAGGATTAAAAATTATTCCATAGTCGAGTAACCCCCTAATCCACATTCAATGGATGAGGAAAACCCATAGAAAAGATATATAATAATGGTCCTATCAAATAAACTCCACATGATCATATCGAAAAGAGTCAAATCATGAGAAATGAGTGTATATTTATAATTATAATAAATCAGTTTTACATGAGTCATCTTCAAGCATGTCAACACTTATATTCATGAAAACATGTTGATATCTCAAAACAGTCAACCATGTTTGTATCATAATATATTTTAGCCTTTCAACATCAAAATTATTTAAACATCCATATATCATCTTATCTCCTAATGTAAGAGCCTATAAATCTTGACATAAATAATAAATGAATAAATTTAGAAAGAATCATCTACACATATATCTCTAACATATAGCTAATATATAAAATGTAAAAGATAGTGTCTTTGATATCATCTCAAGTCACCCATAAAACCTCCATATGTCATCGATAAAAGACCAAAGATAGGTAAAAAATAACAAGGCTATCCACATGAGAAGAATGATAACTCCATATCGATTTTTGAATATGTTGGTTGAATATTTTGTCGATCAGTGTACTAATAAACAAAATAGGTCTGATCAGCGAAAGTAGGAAGACTGGTCGTCAAAATGTGCAGTTTTTTACCACATCAAAAGGAGATTGATCTCTCCTCTCATCAAGGGGAGGTTCTTCTTATATATATATATATATATATATATATATATATATATATATATATATATAAACAAAAAATAATACTCAAGGGTAGGACAAATCATCCATCTCTCTTTCTTCAGAGATGATGCATGTAGATCATAGGAGAAACTCAAGGAAAATGACAAAAAGCACTCCTCCTCTTTCAAAAAGTACTATTCATCAAGCCACAAGAATACTCCAGGTAGTAACAACAAAATGTAACAAAGGATGTAATAACCAGCAAATCAAGATGCAACACAAAGTCTTCACCTAGATTGCTCAAGAGTAAGATACGAAGAACAATGAGAGCATAAAGTCTTCTCAAAGTCCTTTACACAGGATTGAAAAGAAAACACACTGAAAAGCAATTATGGGGGCACAAAGTCTCCCCATAGTTAACTCTTCAGGATACCTTTCTGACTAATTTCACTAATCCTGCTTGTTGAATTAAAGGAATAGAAAATATATCAAGGAAAAAGACATAAGAACATTTTCCTTAACAACAAAGATATCACAGCACAAAGTCTAAAAAACCATTTACTTTCTTATTCCAATAACAAAATATGATAAACAAACTGAGCTCAAAGTCTCAGAAGTGTCTTTCAATTTGGGTAGAGGTTCGTTTTGATTGTCAAAAAAGAGATCCATTTACAATGAAAGAAAGTCCCTTATATAGTCTCTTCAAGGAGGACTTGGGAACAGTAATACATCATGTTGCATTGAAAATTTTTAGGAAAATAGGCTAGAACTTAGGGGTGTTTTACCCATTTTATTTTCTCAATGTAGATAAACAAGTCACGCAATTGAAAGATTTGTAATTTTCAATGTCTACCTAGCGATCTGATCTTTTTTCATCATTCATCCTTTTCTAGTTAAGTGAATCGATTCCTTGATTCAATTTGATGCTTTGTTCTTTAAGCGCTTCCTATTAGTCTTAGCCTTGAAGTCTTTGAATGCATTCAGGACCATAGATTTGAATCTACTAGGATCAACGGCTATTTTACAAGCTTTGAAATTGATGTTCACGCACCCGTTGATGCGCTCTCAACGGCTAGTTCACTGTCTTGAATTTGATGTCTTCGGGCGCATCACCCCTTGGTCCTTCTTTAGCTTTTTTGTTTGGTACTTTTATGGAAATAATCTGCCCTTTTGGGCCTTAAGAAATGATCTACCTTGGGTCAGAAATAGGCCCCCCTCGCAAGGGTATCTGCCCTTCGAGCGGTCTTCGAATGGCAGGTCGCTAGATTCTTCTTTTGGATTGCTTATTTCTAGCAGGTAGCTAAGTTCTTATTTTGGGATTCATGAAAATGTCCTTCACTTTGACAGATGAGAGTCCCCCGCAAGGGCACTTGCCCTTTGGAGTCCTTCGGTGGCCTTCACCTTGGCAATTCTCATGGACAAATCCCGTGGCATTTTCTCGTGGACAAATCCCTGGGCTTTCTCCCGTGGACGTTTCCTCACATGTTTTCTTGCAAACATTTTCCCTGGGGAAAATTCCCATGAACAAAAAGTCTAGGGAAAATTCCCACAGACAAAAAGTCCATAGAAATGTTGACTCATTTTTTGAAAAATCCTTTGGGGTCTTTTGGCCCGCAACTTCTCTGTATTCCTTCAGACTTTTGTCTAAAGGAACTCCTTCAAACAAAAAGTCTAAATGAATTGCTTCTTTGCCTTGATCTTTCTCAATTGTCTTAAACAAAAATCTAAAGGAATTTACTTAACTATTTCCTTGAAAATATCCCTTTCGAAAGGTATTTTTGTCGATTAAGTGTCCTCCGTAAGGGCACTTGTCCTTCAGGAAGCTCTTTGAAATTTTGCCTTTTGAACTATTCCTTTGAACCACGACTTTGAACCATTCCATTGAACCAAGACATTGAACCAATCGGTTGAACCAAAAATGGTTCAAGCCGATGAATCGAGACGATGAACTAAGCATTGAACCAAACATTGAAACTTGCCTTTGAACCATGTCTTTGAACCAACCGTTGAACCAATTGACTTTGAACCGAAGGATGAACCAAATAGTTGAACCATTTCGTTGAACCAAGATGTTGAACCAACTATTGAACCAAGTTTTGGTTTAATGGTTCAAACAAATCTTTAATGACGAACCATTTGATTGAACCCACCGTTGAACCTTGAACCCATTGAACCTTTGAACCAAAGTGGTTCAATGGTTCAATGGTTCAAGCCACCTTGAGTTAGCTAAGTGTTTTGAAGCTGATGAACCAATTGAAGTGATTTAACTTTGAACCTTGATGAAGAACTTAACTCTTGCCAAAGATGTTGAACCTATTGAACCTTGAACCCGTTGAACCTTAGAACCAAAGTGGTTCAATGGTTCAATGGTTCAATGGTTCAAGCCTCTTTTTGTGCTTAGATGATTGCTGATGGAGATTTTTTATTGAACCAAGGTGTTGAACCAATCCCAAAAAATGACTAAGTGTTGAACATTGATTCTTTTGATTGAAACCACTTGCAGAAGCCTTTGAAATTTAGAAATGAACTTGCCTGTAGAGTCCGTAGATTTTCTCTTCCTGCTGAGTCCGTAGATTTAAGCCTATAGAGTCTGTAGATTTTTGAAAAGCTTGAAAAATGAGGAATTTGAATGCCCAAGACAAATTTTGAAAAGGGAAGAGATAATTTTGGTTTTTAGGACCAAAATAGTTCAAATGTTGTCCCAAAAATGAGTGATATTTTTGGGGGACAACAGCGGGCTCCAGTTGGGGAACTTCTATCAGTTACAAAAAATAATTGAAAGGAGTAGAATCCAAAATCTCCAGTGTCTTCATGTGTACCATTGGGTTATGGAGTCATGCTACCCAGAAATGACAGGTATCAAAAATGGAAACAAATAAAACAAAATAGAATTAAAAACCGTACAAATATACATATATACAGATGGAATGATTTGACACTTCAAGAGTTGAAATGTTTCAGATGTTTCCCATTATGGGGCAGAGAAAAGAGTGTGCCATCCTGATATTTCAATAGAATGTTGTTTTCACCAATGTGCTAATGAATTATAAATGGGCCTCTCCAAAGGGAGTCAAACTTTCCATGAATCCCCTTTGGTTCTCTCCTTTTATCCCATAGCAAGACTTGATCCCCAATCTAGAAATCACAATTTTTGGGCTTCTGATCAAAGAGTTTCTTTACCAGACTTTGATGAGCAGCAATTCTATCCACCACCATGGTTCTCTATTCCTCCAGCTTAGCTAGGCACATGATTCTTTTATCAAGATAACTTTCATATGTCTGATCTTCAATTGCATTTGCCAATTTCAAGGTTGGCAATTCTAAGGTGATTGGTATCTCAGCATTGATACCATAAAGAAGTTGAAAAGGAGACATACCAATTGCCCTCTTTGGTGTGATCATGTCTACCCATAGAGCATCAACCAATGCTTTATTCCATGTTCTCTAATTGTCATCTGCTAGCTTCTTGATAATAGTTACCAGATTCTTATTGTTGGATTCAGCTTGTCCATTCCCTTGTGGAAAATAATCAGAAGAGTGAGAGAGTGTAATTCCAAAATGGAAACAAAATTATGTAATCTCTTGAGAGGTGAAACACACTACATTATCAGTAACAATTTTGATTGGAACTCCAAACCTGGAAATGATACTCTTTGAGGAAGTTGCATACAACTTTTGAAATAGCATGCTTAGTTGGGATTGCTTCTACCCACTTGGTAAAATAGTCAGTTGCTATAAGGACATAATCATGTCCAGCACTTGAAGATGGGTTTATTGTCCTAATAAAATCAAGTCCCCATTGCTGGAAAGGTTCTTCTATGATCACTGGCTTAAGAGGCATAGCAGCTAACTTGGGTCTTCCAACAAATTATTGACAGAGTTCACATTTCCTTACCCACTTATGTGCATCTTGGAAAAGAGTTGGCCAGTAATACCTGGCTCATAGAATCTTGTGAGTAGTCATAGGAGCAAAAACATGTCCTCCACAAGCCAAATTGTGGAAAGATTTCAAAAGCTGGGTTTGATGCTCTTTGTCTACATAGCGAAGGAATACTCCATCTATGCTTCTCTTGTATAGGTCGTTATCCCAAAGGACAAAATTGGCAACTTTCAACTTGAGAGTCCTCTTTTTTTTGTAAGACAAATGATTAGGACATTCACCATAAGTAAGGAAATGAGCGATACTTGAATACCACTCATTGGTAGTGGAGACAAAAAGGACTATTGGTGTCTCTTTCACTTTAGTTTCTTCATGATGTGTGTCTTTTGGTTTATTGTCAACAATTACTTGGCATAGGCCTTTACCCCTAACCAGTAGAAATGTTTGACTACTTTTACCAAGGCATAAGCATGCTTTTCTATATTTGAATACTTCATCTCATAGGTTTTGAGAGGGCAAATCATGAAAGAGATAGGAGATTACATACCTTCCTTGTCCTGTTGAACAAGAATCGCTGAAAGAGTGTGTTCAGATGCATAGATGTATATGATTAAATCTTTGTTGTAATCTAGGCAAACCAAGGTAGGGGCGTGAGCAATGGTGGTTTTGATATCCTGAAATGTTGATTTACCTTCTTTAGTCTAGCTGAAGATGGTCTTCCCTTTCATCATGTTCATAATATGTCTAGTCTTCTCAGTGAATTCGGGGATGAATCTCCATAAGAAATTCACCTTTTTGAAGAAAGAATGAACATTCTTACTTGTAGGCAAATTAAGCTCTTGAATAGACTTGACTCTGTCTAAGTCAATTTTTATGCCTTCTTTGGACATAATGTGTCCAAGGAGTTTCCCCTCTGTTACTCCAAAAATAGACTTTTTAGGATTTAAGAAAATACCATTCTGGCGACAGTGCTCTAGCACTTATTGTAGGTGGCATACATGATCAGATCGATGCTTTGAAAAGATAGTCAAATCATCAAGTTATACCACTATGAATTTACCAATTTCATCTTTGAAATCTAGATCCATAGCTCTCTGAAAGGTAGCACCAGCATTTATTAGACCAAAAGGCATTCTCCTATCTGCAAATGTACCCCAAGGCGTGGTGAATGCAGTCTTGTGTTGGTCTGCCTCACCAACTTCAACTTGATTATAACCTAAGAAGCCATCCAACATTGATAACATTTCTACCCTAGTCACTATTTGAAGCACTTGATCCATAATGGGCAAAGGATAATTATCCTTCAAATATGTTTGATTCAAATTTCTGAAATCTACACAAATGTGAATTTCACCATTCTTCTTCCTTACAGGCACTATGTTTGCAATCCATGTAGAATGATGGATTGGGAAGATGATTCTAGCATTTAACATCTTTAGTATCTCAGACAGAATAGTACCTGATATTTTTCAGATTATACTATCTAGATTTTTGCTTGTATGGCATTGAGTCAGCCTTGAGAGGAATGTTATGGCAGATTTCATTTGGTCTGAGAGACTTCAAGTCTTCATAAGAATATGCTAAGACATCCATGTGTTGATAGAGTAAAGAGGTGAACTTGAATCTTTCTTTAGGGGTGCAGCACTTACCAATATTGCTCATCTTGGGATTTTCTTTAGTAGACAGATTCACTTGATCAAATCCTTGAGAGAAACTCGAGTCTGTTTACTGTTGTTTAATGAATCTATCACATTTTTCAAATAGCTTTTCAAGAGAAACCAGGCCTTTGGGAATTTGTTTCCTTTCAACTGCAAGAATTCTTCATTTATATCTGAGCTAGATTCAGACACAGATTCATTCTTTTGAGGTTCACTACCTTCAAAACATAGTTGTTCAAAATTATCTTTTCATTCCAGAAAGGCAATGATTTGATGATCATCATTGAATACTTTCCAATGATCAGCATTGTCAGGAAAACTTGGTCTATAGACCAGCTCAATGGTATACCTATCTTCTTTGAAATTTGAATGAGGAACTAAGAGAGTTCTTAAAATAGCAAGTGCATCAGCTATATCATTAGACTCTCTGGGTATGGCAGAAATGTTGAAAGCATCAAAACTTTCAATTTGGTCCCAAACCAAGCTACGATAGTGGCGTAATCTTTCATTCTTAGTTTGGTATAAGTTCTTCACTTGACAAACTACTAATTTAGCATCCTCTTTGGCATGAATAAATTTGATGCCTTTTTCTTGAGTAGCCTTCATGCCTAGCAACAGAGATTCATATTCAGTTGTGTTGTTATTGTTGCTAAACTATAATTTTTAAGATGAAGGGAACATATCTCCTTGAGGAGATATCAAAACAATCCCAGCTCCTAAATCGGTAAAGGAATAGCTGCCATCAAATTCTAAAGTCCAAATTTCATCTGATACTGACTTTTCTTTAGACTTTCCCTCATCAAAAATGGAGAATCCTTCTTGGTCTGTACTGCAGCCTACTAAATTTTCTATTTTTCTTGTTGAACTAATTTCTGAGTTGATACTTTTAGGTGTTTCATGCACTTCATCTGTAGATAGAAAATAGTTACCCATACCTGCGGATTCAAAAAGAATTTGAGCTTCAGGGGCTGATGTCTGGGTGACCACATATTTTGCTTCCTTTTCAGGGAGCAACCTCTTCATTATGCCTTAGATAGGGATCCTTGCCTCAGATAAATCCATGCTTAGTTCTCCTCCCACGTCCTTGCAAAAATTTCGTCCAATCAAAATGCCATAAGATGCTGGGACATCAACCACTAAGATAGTCATCTTAATTCTCTTGTCTGGAAAGGCTGCAAATGCAAATTGGGCATCTTTGATTTGTCCTAGCAATGGTACTTGCTTATTCTCCATGGAGAAACATCTCCCAAATGTCTTGGTTAATGTGAGACTAAGAGACTCAGCTACTTTAATTGGCATGACATTATTAGATGAGTCTAAGTCTATAATATAGTTACTCAACTTGTGGCCATTAATTAATAGGGAAACATAGAAAAGTTCTATTTTTCTAAGAGCAGCTAGGGGAGTAATGACCAGATTATTTGCAATAGGCATGTTCTTTGGAGAATCAAGAGTTACCTTTTTAGCCTTTTATCATGTAGGGATAGTTTGATTTTTGATATATTGGACTAGTTTATTCAATTGATTTAGATTTGACTGCAAATATTTGAACTCAGACATTTGTAATTTTGTCTTTTTGACATGATCGATTATGTCAAATGGTTGAATTGAGTTAGGTACAGAGAAAGGTACTTCAACTTTTTGAATTTTAAGAGGGATGGGAGGTGAGATGGTTTGTGAATTTGAATTAGAAGGGGAAGGCAAAATTGATGTATTTGCTTTTTGAGTGATTATCAGATCTTTTGACTGAAAAGGCAGATTAGTTCCATGCTTAGCAATTGTGACTGTTGGCTGTGGTTACTCTTCTATCTTCTCTTTATCATCCTGTGGAACTAATTAGTTTTTGGACTGAGTAAACACTGCATATGATCCATCAAAAGCTTCTCCTTTGCTTTTGAGTTCATCCTGGTAATTTAGGAAACCAATGTGGGAGTCACCAACTAATTCTTCTTGATTTTCTTCAAAGAGATCAGCATCATTTTCTTGATTTAATTAAGGTTGATAAGAGAATTCTAATTCTACTTCAAGATATCCCATTGCTGAATTGGTTGGAGGAGCTTCCAGGGCAAGTTTCCCTTGTGGGGGAGGAAGGTGATTCTATTGCCCTTGATTCCTAGTAGCATTGCCTTGATAAGAATGATTTGGAAATGTCCTTCTATATGAAGGAGCAGAAGACATTCCTTGAGCCATTTGCTTTTTGAGAGCAAGCAACTCATTTGCTAATTTCTGCACCATTAGATCTGTGGTACCTATAGATGCATATTCAAAAGATGATGAAGCTCTATTTTTATTTGGATCTCTTCTTATCTTCCCTACTAAGATGAGATCATCTTCTACTTCAGTGACCAAAAGTTCAGTTGTAGCAAGATCTATTTGACCAACACGTCTCAAGAGAAAACTTACTTCAGGTAGCTGAGAATTAATGAAAAAGCATTTGATATTCTCAGTTGTAGGTCTAGAAATTACAGGGATTCTATTTCTCAATTTGTTAAATTTGGCTATGAAGTCTCTCATAGGCTCATGAGGCTCTTTCTTTATTTGTGTAAGTTGAGCCAGAAGTGTATGTGCATCTTCTACAGGTTTAAACTTAGCTTTGAGAGTATTCCAATCAATCACAGACTGAGCCTGTAGATGATAAAACCAATCTATAATAACACCTTGTAATGTCTTCACAAATAGCCTGACTAATACATCTTCAAATTCTACTCTGATTACTCCACAAGCTATGCTGAAAGCTGCAATGTGCTCATCAGGGTGAACTTTCCCATCACCATAGAATTTAGAGAAGTTCTTCCTAAAACTGTGTGGAAGCTCATGTAGAGGTGGAGTAAGATTGAGAGGACCAAAAGCATTACCCCACGGACCTTGAACTACCATTATAGGATTCTAAAAAGGAGGGATAACAAATCTTAGAGAGGTAATTATAGGTACAGCTTTATCAACAGCAGAAGTAGATACTTCGTCTGGCAATGGAGATCTAGTTTTAGTAAGAGGAAAACTCTTGGTTTGTTGGAGATGAGATGGTGAAGGAAACAGATCAAAATCACTTTATTGTACCAACTCAAATACAGGGTCAACAATCCCTTTAGCCCTTTGGCTTCGTGTATACCTTGAATTTCCCAGATTGTGAAACAAAAATGGAAAAGAATTGACATTGCTTTAGTTAAAGCTTGAGGCTTTAAATTGTGCATTCTTTCCCAGTTAGTATGGAGGTGAATGGATAGATTATAAATGGATAATGGATATGATATCCCCAGTGGAGTCGCCAAAAACTATTAGTTGAATATTTTGTCGATTAGTGTATTGATAAACAAAATAGGTCTGATCAGCCAAAGTAGGAAGATTGGTCATCCAAATGTGTAATTTTTTACCACATCAAAAGGAGATTGATCTCTCCTCTCATCAAGGGGAGGTTCCATATATATATATATATATATATATATATATATATATACACTCAAGGGTAGGACAAATCATCCATCTCTCTTTCTTCAGAGATGATGCATGTAGATCACAGGAGAAACTCAAAGAAAATGAAAGAAAGCACTCCTCTTCTTTCAGAAGTACTATTCAGCAAGCCACAAGAATACTTCAAATAGTAACAACAAAATGTAACAAAGGATGTAATAACTAGCAAATCAAGATGCAGCACAAAGTCTTCACCTAGATTGCTCAAGAGTAAGATACTAAGAACAATGAGAGCATAAAGTCTTCTCAAAATCCTTTACACAGGAATGAAAAGAAAACACACTGAAAGGCAATTATGTGGGCACAAAGTCTCTCCACAATTAACTCTTTAGGACACCTTTCTGACTAATTTCACTAATCTTGCTTGTTGAATTAAAGGAACAGAAAATATATCAAGGAAAAAGACATAAGAACATTTTCCTTAACAACAAAGATATCACAACACAAAGTCTAAAAAACCATTTGCTTTCTTATTCCAATAACAAAATATGATAAACAAATTGAGCTCAAAGTCTTAGAAGTGTCTTTCAATTTGGGCAGAAGTTCGTTTTGATTGTCAAAAAAGAGATCCATTTACAATGAAAGAAAGTCCTTTATATAGTCTCTTCAAGGAGGACTCAGGGATAGTAATACATCATGTTGCATTGAAAACTATTAGGAAGACAAGTTGGAACTTAGGGGTGTTTTACCCATTTGATTTTCTCAATGCAAATAAACAAGTCATGCAATTGAAAGATTTGTAATTTTCAATGTCCACCTGGCGATCTGATCCTTTTTCATCATTCCTCCTTTTTTGGTTAAGTGAATTGGGTCCTTGATTCAATTTGATGCTTTGTTCTTTAATCGCTTCCTATTGGTCTCAACCTTGAAGTCTTTGAATGCATTCAGGACCATAGATTTGAATCTACCAAGATCAATGGCTATTTTACAAGCTTTGAAATTGATGTTCATGCACCCCTTGGTCCTTCTTTGGCTTTTCTATTTGGTACTTTTTTGGAAATAATATGCCCTTTCAGGCCTTAATAAATGATCTACCTTGGGTCAGAAATAGTCCCCCCCGCAAGGGTATCTGCCCTTCAGGCGGTCTTCGATTGGCAGGTCGCTAGATTCTTCTTTTGGATTGCTTGTTTCTGGCGGGTAACTAAGTTCTTTTGGGCTTCATGAAAATGTCCTTCACTTTGGCAGCTGAGAGTCCCCCGCAAGGGCACCTTCCCTTTGGGGTCCTTCAGTGGCCATCACCTTGGTAGTTCCCACAAACAAATCCCATGGCATTTTCATGTGGACAAATCCCTGGGCTTTCTCCCATGGACATTTCCTCGCGCGTTTTCTTGCAAACATTTTCCCCAGGGAAAATTCTAGCAGACAAAAAGTCTATGGAAAATTCCCATGAACAAAAAGTCTGTGAAAATGTTGACTCGTTCTTTGAAAATTCCTTCGAGGTATTTTGGCCTGTAGCTTCTATGTATTCCTTCAGACTTTTGTCTAAAGGAATTCCTTTGGACAAAAAGTCTGAAGGAATTGCTTCTTTGCCTAATCTTTCTCAATTGTCTTAAACAAAAATCTGAAGGAATTTACTTAACTGTTTCCTTGAAAATATCCCTTCTAAAGGGTGTTTTTGTCGATTAAGTGTCCTCTGCAAGGGCACTTGTCCTTCGAGAAGCCCTTTGAAATTTTGCCTTTTGAACTGTTATTTTGAACCATCGCTTTGAACCATTATGTTGAACCAAGACATTGAACCAATCAGTTGAACCAAAAATGGTTCAAGCTAATGGTTCAATTAAATGAACTAAGCTGATGAACTAAGCATTGAACCAAACATTGAACTTGCCTTTGAACCATGTCTTTGAACCAACTATTGAACCAATTGACTTTGAACTAAAGGATGAACCAAAATGTTGAACCTTTTCATTGAACCAACTGTTGAACCAAGTTTTGGTTCAATGGTTCAAACAAAGCTTTGAACCAACTGACAAACCATTTGATTAAACCCGCCATTGAACCTTGAACCCATTGAACCTTTGAACCAAAGTGGTTCAATGGTTCAACGGTTCAATGGTTCAAGCTGCCTTGATTTAGCTAAGTGTTTTGAAGCCGATGAACCAATTGAAGTGATTGAACTTTGAACCTTAATGAAGCACTTAACTCTTGCCAAAGACATTGAACCTATTGAACCTTGAACCCGTTGAACCTTTGAACCAAAGTGGTTCAATGGTTCAAGCCTCTTTTTGTGCTTAGATGCTTACCGATGGAGATTTTTGATTGAACCAAGGTGCTGAACCAATCCCAAAAAATGACTAAGTGTTGAACACTAATTCTTTTGACTGAAACCACCTGCATAAGCCTTTGAAATTTAGAAATGAACCTACTTGCAGAGTCCGTATATTTTCTCTTCCTACTGAGTCCATAGATTTAAGCCTGCAGAGTTCGTAGATTTTTGAAACGCTTGAAAAATGAAGAATTTGAATGCCCAAGACAAATTTTGAAAAGGGAAGAGATAATTCTGGTCTGTAGGACCAAAATAGTTCAAATGTTGTCCCAAAAATGAGTGATATTTTTGGGGGACAATAGAATAATCCTTAAATAAATAAGAATGATATCCATAAACCTCAAATGATAGTAGATCATAATAATGATATTATTTAAGAAAGGAAGAAGACAACTCCATATCAACATCTAGATGATCATATTTTTCATACTTTAAATAAATAAAGGATGATTTATTAGTCAAGTAATGTAGATATCAACATCATGGTATCATAATCCATTGAAAGGAAAAAAATTGTCATCAATAAGAAATCAAAGATGACATGACTATTCACAAATTCTCAATGGATAGTACTATCAATCAATAGTTCCACATCAAAAATCAAGGATAGAAAAGCATATCATCGAGAATCAAGATTCATTTCCAAAACCATATGAAAGGAACTTACAACTAACATAAAACTCTCAATCTCATGCATGGATACATAAATCAAAAAATGTGCATATAGGTTACATATCTAGAAATGACAGTAATAACCAACAATAATTATAGTATAAGTAGAGAATATAAAGTAGCATGACATATGGAACAATTACTATATTTATCAGTAAGAAAAATACATCAAAAAAAAAAAACCCAAGAGAATGCACATGAAAACTCTCAAAAAAATTACATAACATAAACATAAATAAAATGATGTCTGACAAATGTGGAAGTTGAGATAACCATCACCAACTTCCCAGCAAATCAATGCTAGATAAAAATTGATTAAGGTTTGTCTTTTCCTAACACATAAACTTCACATTTCTTTATTCAAACATTCTTAATATATGTTTTAGTGCATGCATTTATTCCTTTATAGACCTATGGGCATCATTTCCTAACATATAAATATAGTATTGATTTATTCAAACATTATAAATGTATAGTTTAGCACATCTACATATATTCCATCTATAGTTCTATGAGAATCCCTAAAATATTCAAGAAATTGTTAGAGGGTAATTAACACAAGATCCAATAATGGTTTCCTCAAAAGTTTTCTACTATGAAATAACTTTGGTTGTTGATTTTATTTGGAAGAAAATGTTTGAATTCAACTCCAAAATAATAGTATTGTTATAGACTAAAAAACATTATAGATATCCACAAGACATTCATGTATCCCATTGTCGAGAAATCTCTTTGTTGTAGGGACCCCTTAACAAAAAAAAATATTAGTCAACTCTTCCACATTATAAACCATATCTAATAGATGTTTTCCTTTTGGTGGTGCATAGGTGTCTTGTGAAACTCTTAAAGTTTTTGGAAATTTGTACATACCGGATATTCCCATATTTATAGTGAGGCCTAACTTTTTGATGACCAACTCTCTTATAATGAGTTCAAAATGGCGATAAAAACCTTCAAGGCTGATTCTTTTTAATTATACAATCCATATCCTGCTTGTTGGTTTCCTAAAACTATTTACCATTCCTTAACCTTTGCACAACCATGCTTGATTTTAAACATCCTAACCTCAAATCCTATACAAATCACCATTCTGGAAGTAATTTATGATCCTCTTTATGAGTACATTGTGAATAACCTTGTTAAAGTCATGTTGGCTATGTTAAAGGCTCATACATTCTTATCAAGACCTATATGACACTAATAGGGGCTTGCGTATGGCCATGTAAGATGCTCATACAACCTTAACAGAGAAAAATATGAAGTTATGAGAGATGAGATTTGACTCATGTCCCAAGTGTTTGTAACATTGTAAGACGTATTCTATAATTTATTTTAATATCAAACTATCCTTAGTGATTGTCAATGTTTTCAAAAAAAACCATCAAAAGAGACATATAAATGTGGATAAAATGTATTTTTCCTTATAAACAACACTTGTGTAATATAGTGAAGAACCATGTATCATTATGACTCCCTATAAGGGATCTCCATTCCAACATCCACATCTCCATGCATATATTACTTTTATGTGGTGTTTTATAAAAATATTGTTGGCTCTTGAGATTTAATTAAAACTTACATTTCCAATGATAATTTAATCCATATGCATGGATAGATAGATAGATATTTTCATAACAGCCATGACAAAAAATAGTCTATGAATTTCAAGAGTAGAAAGCATAACAAAGGAATGAACAAGCCACTAGAAAAGGAGGACATTTTATCATTTGGACTATAGATCATATATTTTCCATTATTTTACCTTTGAAAGTTCATTCTCTTACTATATATTTTGGATAAAAATCCCAATTTTTTCAATATTTTATTCTTTAAATATTATAGACATAGACATCCCCTACATTTTATCCAATTATGTAGCTCAAATCTTTTCATATGCAGAGAATCCCATGATATAGTCTCATTTTGTCTCAACCATACCTGATGTGTATAAAATACATATTCTCTCTTCCCACTTTTCTTTTGGGATCTTTCACCTACCATCTCACATATAAGTTGGTGTAATAGATTCTCAATAAAACTATGATAATCTTCATTCTCCATTTTGATTTTTACTCTATGTAGGTTTTCTGGTCATGTTCGCAAGTGGGATTTAACTTGGTCATGTAGTATTACTTTTTCCTCCAGATTTGATTTGTCTAAATTTTTAGTTCAAGCATTTCCCTTGCATAGTTTTTTATCTCAATTGATTGATGACTAGAAATTCATGTAGGTTGATACCCCATTTAATCATCCATAGTTTTTTTTTTATTCATCCATTTCTTATTTGTTTTTTTCACATATTCTCCTATTACTACCTTTTTCCACCTATCCTTCTTCATGCTCACTACTTTTTTTACGTAAACTAGGAGGTGTATCATAATTTTGGTTTCTATTGGAAAATTACATTTTCATGTTATGATTATCTCATATGGAATGAATGATTTAATCTTGTAATTTATTGTGACTAAACATTTTTGTACTCTCAATTTTTCTCCACTTTAGACCCAACGTACTTGTAACCTAAACTTCACACCCATAGAGCACCATTGGAACTATTAATAGCATAAAAAAGACCAAGGGAGTCTTCAAATCCCACAAATCAACATCTTTGAACCTATTTTAAAAAGTGTATAGTGTTTTCCACCCTCCTTAGATTATCTTCATTATGTAAGTTTCATAGATGACTTTGTTAGTCAAATAAATCCATGGGTACTTGTATCATGTGAGTATCTCAATTGAACTTCCCTCAAATATGAAACTTATATGTTTCTTATCTTTTTTACATGATAATATCAAAATATTAGTTTTGCTAGTGTTGACTTGCATCTCGACCTCCTTTAAAAATAGTTCTAAGGCTTTCAAATGATCTCTTATATTTTGGGATGTTTTTGTATTCAATATAATATCATCTACATATATGAGTTTTAACACATAAATAGCTAGTGGACTCCATCACCCCTAGCATGTCTATACATTCTTTTGATTTTTCAATATAAAGAGAAAATGAAGTGGGTGATAATGCACATCCATGTTTGTCCCTATGTTTCTATTGAAGCTTTATGATAATCCTATGTTCCAATCCTGGCTTTAACCTTCTCATTTAGCCAATGGACTATTTCCATAAATTCACTTGTAAATCCAAGTTCCTTTATCCTACCTCACAACTTATTTATAGGAACAATGTCAAATGCTTTCTTGAAATCAATGAAACAACAAAATAGACTTCTTTTCCTTTGTTGTTTCATATGTTTTCAAGTAACTGTATGAGAGGGATGCAATGATCTATTGTTGAATTTTTTGGTCTAAATCCCACATACCCTTTTTCTCTCTTTCCTTTTTTTATCCTAGTCATTAATTTTATGCTAAACCATACTTCCAAATAATTTTTCCATGTTAGGATTAATCATCATAGCTTTTGATGGGTTTCTAACCTCTCCACTTTTGAAAATGTATGACTAAGTTAGCGGTCTACTCTAAAGGGAAACATTTTCGAGCAATGTTATTGAATATGTATCTTATGTGAGGTGTCAAAATGTTGATACCCCATTTTAAACATTTATTCTATAAATAATCTATATCTCATGCCTTACCACTTGATTTCCTAATGATGCCTTTTTTAACCTCTCTAGTGATTAAAAAAACTTTCCATATGTTCTAATTTCTAGGGGCATCCTTATCTTCTCTATGCTCATATAGATGTCTCATGTATTCTAGTAATTGCACGTATGTGATATTGTTATTTCTTTATTCTTCCTTGTTTGTATCTAATTCCATAATTTTTTAGGGTTACATTTCCCAAGCCATATCATCTCTCCATACCTTGTTTTCATGTATTCCTTATTTTTTTTCCACTAGTTGCATGTAAAAATTTGTTTTTTCCTTCTTCCCTAAATATTTAAATTTTCTCATTGATGCTTTGACCTATTGTTTTTCTCCCTATTTTCCAATAGTTATAGTTTTATCATTTTTAATTAGTTTCCTTTATTTCACTAATGGTTCCTTGACTACTCTTACCCAAATTGGCCCCCTCAAGTTGGTTTCATTTTTCATTCTCCTTTACCTATATGTTTGATATCATAATTTGTCACTCTTTTATTTATGTTATGCTCATTTTTTTGTGGTCTCCCCTTTGCATTTACTTGTGATTATTTGTGTTGATTTTTTATTTATCATGTACCGTTATTAATACCAACATAATTTTATTAGGTTGATCTCTTTCTCTCTAAGCATCTCATTATCTTTCTCTAGTTTTTTAATTTTTTTATACCATTTCTACAAATTTGGCTTCATTTATCTGTTCCCTTGTTTTTATGACTTTTATTATCTTTTTGATGCTCAATAACTCTCTTAAATATAGCTCGGCTAACAAAACAAATGGTTTTTATGTAGTGTTATATTTTTATTCTTCATCTAAATTATTTCCCATGATATTTTTTTTACTAATAAGTGTGTAACATGGTCCTCCTTGTTAAAATCTAGACAGAGTCCAAGACACAATATCCATAGGAACATAGACTAACTCACACTATATCTAATTTATAACATAATGATATTGTGTTCATTACTTACCTTAATATTGCATTCATCCCTCATTTCTTCACATTAGATATAAAGGCCATCTCTTCCCTACTTTATAGCATTTGAGGGGAGATGAGTGTGTTATCATAGGAAAGTGTGAAATGAACTTGGTTTCCAAATTAATAGTGTTTATCCATGTGAAACATTTCAACATTATTTGTCAAATGAATAATGAGCATGTGCACACCAACCAATTTTGACTATGTGCACACCTACTAATTTAACATGTGCATGTTAACATAAATATTCCATGTACATACCACACTTGGCTTTAGCTAACCCAAGTTAAGATTACCTAGGTTAAGTCAATAATTATTTATTCAATTTAAGATTATAACTACATTATTACTCTAATAACCCCCATAAGATTAATTTGGGGATGGAATGATAAATATCCTCATAATCGGTCCCAAAAACTAGGCCATGTTAGGCACCCATGTACAAACTAGGAGGGAGTAATTAAAATTGATCCCTCCTTAGTGATAATTGTTTTAGATCAATAATAATATCTAAAGGAATTAAGTTTCATATTGATGTTGATGTTGATCCAAGAGGAAGTAGGAAGTGTTTATTGATGAGGCTAAGGTGAAAATGATATAAACACCAAATGTGGTCAAACAAGTTACAATAAATGTTGAAATTAGTATAAGTAAATTCAAATAGGTCCATGCATGATTTGTAAATTATTCAAACCCTTGAAATGCTCCTATAGTATTCTAGCAAAGATGCCAATTCAGTATCTTAAACACACCAAAAAAATACATGGATGGTTAAATTATGCAAAGGGATAATGTTCTGCATAAACCATCACTCAAGAAGGTATTTAAGTGTTATATTAAGGGTGGAATATTATGTACACATATACATTCAACAAGTCTCTCAATCACACATATAAGGGTGGAAAGGTACAATTATGAATATGAGTCCCAATAAAACAATGTGAATGAATATGTACCCATGTACAATGGAGAACCAAAACTCATCCCCCTAGGAAAAGGGATGATCATACTATCAACTAAAAGATTTCAGATGACAAAATATACTAAAAAAGGGAGAATAGAACACAAATAGACTCGTGTATATGGCTTCCAAATCAATCAAGCTAATCCAAAAAATACTTCAATAATAATCTGGTGAGGATGCCTAACTATTGTCATCAAGGTGCTTGAAGAAGGAAAAATGTTGCTAGAAGTTTGGAGGAATAGTAAATAAATGATGTAAATTTTAGATGAACTATACATATATAGATCGCATAAGGAATGTTGATAATTACACCATTACTGATCATCAATCCATTTAAGATAAATGCATATGGCATAATTTGTGGCCTCCATGTGATTAGTTTCCATGCTCATAATTGGAACATGCAAAGAATAATCAAAAGGAAACTCAAAATTGGAGGTAGAATGACCAAGTGAATTTGGGTGATGGTGTTCTCAATCCTCTAAAAGTAAGGAGCTAATAAAAACAAGTTTTAATCTCTTGGGATGCCTACCAAGTCTCTCATGCCTAGATGAATCTAAAGGTGTGTTAGGTTTATCATGCCTAAAAAAATATGAATAAATATAAAAAGAATGGCTCATGTGCCCAAATGCAATATGGTTTCATTTCTCGATGTCCTCTAAAAGAGTGGAGGATGAAGCACTTGTTTGATAGATAATTATGTGATGATAAGTCCAATGATGAGATTGAATGGGTGTAATAATGCCTTATGCATGCTTACCTATGCTCCCCTTGAGTATCCCATGGTGTGAATTAGGTGGGAATAAATTATAATATTGTGTTAATTGAATTATGCAAGAATGAATATAATGTGATCAGGAGTGTGTGCTACAAAATTGGAAACCACGCATATAGTGAAAAATGAATACAACTCATGGTATGGGGAAATATCATGATTCAAAAGAACATCCAAGGGATTTGTTCCATAATAAGGACTGAAGGTGGACTAGGTATAGTAAGTTTGGGTTCCACATGATCATGTTGTTTCAATAAAAACACTTCATGAAGTGTAATATATGCCATTAATTGGATCCCTTTTGCATTAAAAATTGACCCTTTTTATGTTTTAGATAGAGAAAAATGGAGGAATTTAAGTTAATTTATATGGTACAAATGTGGAAAAGGTGATTTATATTAGTAAATTTACTATCAAAACTACACTTTGATCATTAAAACCCTCGAAGCTAACCTCAAAAATAATGAGGACATGTAGGAAGACCCCAATAAGAGGATGAGAGGCAAGAAAAGTAAGTAGGAAAAGCCAAGATGTCTGAAGAAGTTTCATTTGAAAATTAGCTCCAACTATTGTAGGAAGACTGGGAGGCATTAAAGAGCCTTTGTGATCTCATTAATCACTAGTTTCTTATTTATGGGTTTTGGCACTCAAAATGATTATTCGCTAATCAAAGGTAAATTTTTGGCTGATGTTTTATTGCAGTTTAGCATTTTTGGCTTAGGGCCTATTTCTTTTTTTTTGTTGTTGTCATTCTATCATGTTCTATATTTTATGCTCTATGTTAAATTAATTGAGCCCTTTCAAAACCCATAGTTTACTATAATAAAAAAATGTCACATAAAAATGTCATAAATATGCATTTTTTGAATGATATTTGCACTGGTTTAATGCCACTTAGTGCCATATTTTTTCCATGTAATATTGTTATTTTGCATCGAGAAGAATATAATAAATAATAAATATAATATAAGAGATTTTATGTTTTCATCGTCCATAACAATTAGATTACAAGCTTTTGGAAGTCTTGTATATAAAAAATTTAGTCTGATGTTTTATATCAACATCCATAATCCATCATCAAGAGAAAGAAATAAATATGTGTGAACAACAAACCTTCACTATTTTAAATATGAACACACATGACACAAGAAATGTATTATTGAGAGAATATTTGTTATGAATTATGATTTTAACAGTCACTGTAACAACATTATCAATCATTTTTGAGTTACATGTCACCTCCCTCTTGATCAATGAAAGCTCTTAAACCCTAAAGAGGATGAGCTTCACCAAAAGAAACACTATTAGAAGACAAGTGAAACCCTAACTCAACTATTAATAATTAAATTTAAAATATTTTTTTATGTTAAAAAATTTTCAATACCAAACAAAAAGGTTTTAAGGTGGTTTTTCCTAATAAATAAGTAAAATTTAAAAAGTAAAATAAATAAGTTAATAAAAACTGATATAATTTAAGGATTTTTTTATAAAATCTTAAGTTATAAACTAGCAATATTATGACTTTAATTAAAGAGGTTAAACTTTCATTATTAAAAATTTGGATTAATTTAAAATAAAATATTTAAGATTTAAAATATTTATTATGGAACATGAAGTTTTTAAAGACCTTTTCAATTTTATAGGTTAAAATTTTTATATTTATCTAAAATTAAGAAAATAAAATAACACCATAAAGAGGTTAAAGCAAATCTTAGAACCCTAACCTTATAACTTGTTGATAATTAGTCTCCATACATGACTAATCCCTAGGCTTTCATTTCTATTTAGGTTGTTGGGATGTTTACTAATCTCAATTATTTCCTTTAATATGTGTTTTCAAAAATGGTTCTCAACAATAATAACTTTGGTGTCATCAATGTGAATTACATGTTTTGTTTTGTACAAGTGCTCAAACATGGTTACATTTTCTTTCCTCTTCAGATAAAATCCTCAAGTGCTAAAACATCAAGACCATATTCCTACCAATTAACAAGTTAAAAAAGTCTTTAGGATTTATCAAGGACCCTCAAGAACCTAGTCTTTATAGTGAGGCATACAAAATCAAATACTCTTGTGGAATCTCTTACATTGAAAAAATGGGTAGGTCCATCCATACTAAAATCAATGAGCATGCAATAGATGGTATCTTTAATCTTTATTATTGTTTCAAAGTTCAGGGTGACACAAATTTGGTAGAATTTGTGCCAACTTTTCATCACCTCAAACAATTTTTTTAATAATAAAAAAAATTAAAATAATATAGGTTTATTTTCTTTATTATTGTTTCAAAGTTCAGGATGACACAAATTTGGTATAATTTGTGCCAACTTTTCATCACCTCAAACAATTTTTTTAATAATAAAAAAAATTAAAATAATATAGGTTTATTTGTTGTATGTTCTATATTGATAATCTCTATGCAATATAATATAACATAATTTATTTTCAAGCTATAACAAATCATTAGACCAAATAAACTTATCAACCAATCCCACATTGCCCTTAAAGACATTTAGTAGCCTTTATAAAGATTAGGTCAAACTTAAGTAGTATATATAGAATCTGAATAGAAATTTAGTAGTTACAATAGATGATGGCAGGTTGTTTGAACTAGACACTAAACTCTATGAGAATACCCTAAATCCAAATGGAATTAGTGGAATAATTGATAGCCCCCTATACTCTACCTTAGTAGGTGATAAAAAAATAACATTTTGCTTCTTCCTTGACCAACTAATCAAACCTAAACTAAGGAGAAATTGTAACTTGAAGTGAACTTGCAGAGATAAGTAAAACATAAATTTATTTAGAGGACCGTTGGTAATTTATAAAATGGGATATAAACCATTATATAAGCTAATATCATCGATTTATATATAACTTAAACAGTATATTTATATAAGATTAGATCAGAATTATTTTTACTAAAGTGGTTTAGCCTACAATTGATGGATCTACCAATCCCATATTACACTTAAAAATATTTAGTAACCTTTATTAAGATTAAGTCAAACTTAATATCTTTACCACTACTAAACTATTAGCTAAAACACTTTAGGAGATGCTTCATGAATTAGGTTTTACACCTCAACCCAAACAATTTTTTTAATAATTAAAAAAATATTTAATTATGTTTTATAATTTAACTAAAATGACCAAAATAGATAAGTATATAATTAGTTAAAATATAAATATATAAAAATTGTGATATAAGATCATCTATATTGTATTAAGGTTATAGGGATTATGCTTATGAGATAATCCCTATTTTATAATTTTTTTAATAATTAAAAAATGATGTTTAATTTAATTTTTTGTTTCAACTAAGAAATAATGAACAAACATAATATACCATGATTTTATAAAGACTGAAATTTATTTTCTCTTGTGAGATGACAAAGAGTTCACAAGCCAAAGTTTAAAAAATAGATTTTTTATAATTTTTTTAAAATAGTAAAAATTAAAATAAAATTGGAGCATTATTATCAAATATTCAAATTAATATAATAATTTATATATTTTTTTTATAAAATAATTATTTTCAAGAATTGTATCAAATAATATTAATTTTGTTGTAGTTTATTTTTTTAATTAAAATAAAATATATATATAATTTCTCAATTTCAAATACTTAAATTATAAGTTAATTAATTTTTTTTTAAATAATTACACTTTTTTAGAGAGCTACACCCAAGAACCAAGCTCGAGCCCTTATAACAGTTTGGCATGTCTGAAGGGTCCTCCCCTCTGCCATTAGGTAAGAGTAATTTCATGTGAACAGTTTAGGAATGGATCCTATAACCTCTCGAAACCTACTTAAAGAGTCATTGGGAACTTAACCAATTAATCTATTACATAAGGCAAATTATAATTCATAAATATATTAATATAAGTAATATTTTATAAAATTACAAATATGAATGTTTTTCATTCAAATATTTTATAAAAATAAAAAATGGGGATATTCATTAGATTAAGATGGAGTTTGTTGTATTCCTTCATATTTGTTCTTGAGGGAACTCATCCCTTGATTGTCTCAGTCTAGGGAGAAACTAAAGACTAGGATCTATGATAAGAGGTGGTGTGCACAATGTTAATGGATGTCTTGCAAAAAAATATTTGGGAAGAGTGAAAGTGGATGGTTGAAGAATTTCATCTCGTGTATCAGTAGATTTTTTATGAGGTTTTAGGTGTGAAGGAGGATGGGATGATGAAGTTGATGATGTCAGTGGTGAAATATAATTCTATGTGGATTCTTAAAATTAGATTATTTTTTAAAATTGATTTCAAAAATATATACATCATCATCATTTTCAACTACTTTTTTACTCAATTTTGTTGCTAGTGCTCTCCCTTTAAATTGATATTCAATAAGAAGTTCTTTTCCAAATTTTATATTCATAATTGCTTCTATTGTGACATGATTAGGTATAATTTTAAGCATGTCATCCTCTTTATCATTAACACATTTGTATTTCACTCTAGTTTCTTTACTTTTACCTTAATTTTCCCAATTTCTCTAATTTCCTATAATTGTCACTAATTTCATCAGATTTACCCTATTTTTACTCTTATTTATTTAATTCTACATTAATTTCTCCAATTTCTATATATTTTCTTATTTATCACTATTTTTCCTAATTTCACCAATTTTATCATAATTTTACTTTAGTTTCTTGAAATTTATCCTAACTTCTATAATTTCATCAATTTTATCTAAATTATCATTAATTTCCCTAATTTCATAAAATGTACCTTAATTTTATTATAATTTCTCTAATTTCATCATTTTTCTAAGTTTTGATTGATTTTTGTATTCTTCTTTCATTCCCCCAATTTCTTTAATGTCCCTTATTTGTCATAATTTTCTTGATTTTATCAATTTTACCCTAAATTTTCCAAGTTTCACTTATTTATGTATCTTCTTTCAATTTCTTCAATTTATTTAATTTTTCTTATTTATCATTAATTTCCCTAATTTTATACATTTTACCCTAACTTAACTCTCATTTATTTAATTTTACCTTGATTTCCCCAAGTTTCATTAATTTTCATAATTTTCTTTAATTTCCCCAAATACTCTAATTCCCCTATTTGTTACCAATTTCTTTAAGTTTGTCAATTTTGGCCTAATTTTATTCTAATTTTACCCTTATTTCCCCAACATTTTCTAATTTTACCCTTATTTCCCCAAAATTTACTAATTTAACCCTTATTTCCCCAAAATGTATTAATTTTTATATTTTTTCTAATTTCTCTAATTTTCCTTATTTATCACTAAAAAATTTAATTGCATCAAGTTTAACCTAATTTTACTCTATTTTCCCCAAGTTTCACTAATTTTTATAATTCCCCTATATTCCCTAATTTCTCTAATTTCCCTTATTTTCTCTAATTTATCTAATTTTACTTATTTGTCAATAATTTCCCAAATTTCCAAATTTATATCCCAATATTTAGTATTTTCTCTAATTCCTCCTTTTTCCCAACATTTTCTTTAATTTCTCTCATTTTTCAAAACATACCATTAATTTATTCTAATTTTACCCAATTTTCCACAATTTTAAACTTATTTTCCAAAGTTAAATAATTTTTTCCTAATTTTAATTGTGCCTTCAACTAATTTTTGTAATTCTAAAATTTCACTTCTTTATCCTAATTTGCACTTAAATAAAATATTACAAACATTGGTATATTATAAGACTAAGTAAGTAATTTGTTAATGTTTAATTGGAAAACATAAAATAATAATAAATTTGCCTTCTTTTCCACCAAAAGAAACACACTGCTAGTCTTTTCCCTCCTCACTATTTCTCTCTTTCTACTCTCCAACAAGGAAAATGACACTTAGAAAGGGATATATATATATATATATATATAATTATATATAATTACCCTACACATATTTCCATCCACAAAGGGTAACATAAGTTTGATACAATTTGCATCATATTTTTAAGTGACATTTGTGCCATTTTTGCATCACTATTATGATTGAGTAAATAAAACAAAATATATATATCATATAACAAATCTAAAGTGACCCAATTAATGGCACTAATTATACAACATATAACAATGCAAGATTATAACAATGTCCTACAAACTACATATTAGTAATCCTTTTCTATAAGTTGTGAGAGAAGGAGCACGTGTATGATTTTGAGGGCCCTATTTTTTCCTCTATAAACTTCTTAGCATCTTCCTCAATAAATGGTGAAGTCCCAAAAATATTTGTATAATAAATTCCATCAATGGAGATAATATCCTCTTAAATACAAATGTATGATGACTCTATAAAAGGAGCATAATCCTATGAATGAAAATCTTTAGGATCTAAAAATAGATGTTGAATATCTAGCAAGTACTCATCCCAAAATTATGTCTTGCCTATAGGAAGAGAAACGTCTAGCAATAATGAATCATAAATGGTTGTAGGAGCTAGAGAAGAAGTAGAAATCTCAAGTGTTGAACAATTATCATTAAGAGTTGTTGTAGAATGTTCCATATAGTGAATGGGCATTTAGTATGTGTAATGTGC